>JACXGI010001802.1:0-84621 GCA_016801175.1 Esox masquinongy
GAATGTTAACCAGGACCAAGAGAACAGAGCACATCACTCCGGTTCTTAAATCTTTACATTGGCTTCCAGTCAGTTACAGAATAGATTTCAAAGTGGTGCTTTTAGTTTATAAATCTCTGAATGGTTTAGGACCCGAATACATTTCTGATATGTTTGAAGAATATAAACCGAGCAGGGCTCTTAGATCCATGAACACAGGCCAGCTAGTAGAGCCCAGAGCCCAAACTAAACATGGAGAAGCTGCGTTTAGCACTTATGCTGTACACAACTGGAATAAACTACCAGAAGATCTTAGACGTGCCCCAAACGTATCAATTTTTAAATCTAGGTTAAAAACAATACTCTTTGCACATGCCTACGACTGAGCACTTAAACTTAACCACACTGTTTAGCCTTATAGCTTCCTATGTTTTTATCCCATTTTTAATCTTTTTTTAATCTTTATATGTTTTCTTATTGTATTTTTATTATGATGTTTTCATTTGTTTTGATGTTTTCATTTGAGTATTTGTTTTTATGTTATTGTATTTTTATATATTTTTTATTTTATTTTTCTTTGTAAAGCACATTGAATTGCTTCGATGTATGAATTGTGCTATATAAATAAACTTGCTTGCTTGCTTGCTATGCCAATCCTAATCTCGTTCCCAGACACTTCTGCACACATTTCCCAGACACTTCTGCACACTTCAAACTTGGCCTTCAACAGCCAATAAGTAACTAATGAGATCTTCCTGATGCAACTGACATGGCTTAGTCAGCATAGTTTACAAACCAACACCATCTCTACATCACCCAAGCACAAGTCGCTATGTTGTGATGTTACAGTTAAAGCACTCAATAGATCCTGCATTGACTCTAGGCAGAACAAAGCAAATCTCTCTTAATTAAAACTAGTTTACTGGGATTAAATTAATCTTACAACATTAGCTAACTAGCTATCTGAAGGAACATTGCATTCAGTGTTGTTAGCTGGTTAGCTTCTCTTTAGGGGTCGGCTCAAGCTAGAATGTTGGATCTATTTGACATTATCAAATGTATAAGAAGAAACATTAAAAGAAAACACTTTGATTTGCTAAAATCTATAAAGATAAGGAACTCTAAATGGCGCAGCTTCAGCGACTGTGAGCTTAATTAAGGTACAATGTCTGGAGAGTTTGTTCCTTCTGGCGTGTTAGGATTCTGGTTTAGACTGCCTGGATAAGTGAGCAGTTTAATAATAAGCAGAATGGCAGCAGATGTACTTTGAAAGACACATCTTGGTACTGACTCTCCGGAGTCCGCTGGGAATCATGGAGATGAAGCACGGCCTTAATAACTAATTGGATATCACTAAAAAAGGAGGTAAAAAAAGAAATAAATCTAACGATGACAAATACATTACACAGGCCAACTACTAATGTTTGTTGTGCCAGTGCTGTCTATAATAGCCTGAGGGTGAGGTTTTGCCAACCCAAGAAGAACGTGGCTGGAGAGGCATCGAGTGAGCTGTGTTAGTGAAAATGGAGGGTCATCAAGTGAGTTAGTGAAAATGGAGGGGGGCCAAGTAAGTTGTGTCAGTGAAAATGGAGGGGCATCAATTGGGTCCTTGTGAAAAAACGAATTGATGAATTTCCAACCAACTTTCAGGTAATCCTATTTCGTTGGGTAAATCCACACAACAGCCCATTAGAAATCCTCCCCTGTATCTCAAAGTTGATCAAGCATTACTATCATATTTCCATTACCTTTTCTTCAGAGGCTTCAGTTCATTACGTACCTCCTTAAAGCTGACAGAACAATCTAACAGAAGAGATATAGAGTCTGGGCTGCGAGATCACACAGGTTGGCATATTCACAGGGGAAGACTGTACGTCTGGTTTCCTGCTCGTTTCCATCATTGTGATTAAAGCCAATCACCAGCGCAAGCTCTTTCCTGGGCAATCATTACAGCTAGCGTGAGCCAGACTCCCCTGCTGACCTCAGACTTCAAGGAAATTCATTCTCCCTGGCTGCCTTGATAAAGACATGCTCTATTGCTGTGAAGTCTCACCAACAGAGCGGGAGCCTCATAGAAGATGGAGACATTGCGAATGTTAAGTCAGTCTCCTTTCTCTCACATTATCGCCTGCAATAGTAGGACGCTCTTTAAGTTAGACTACCTATGAACAAGGAAAAGGAGTCCTCCTTACAACAGGAATTACCAGTTCAACTGGCAGTATATGGAGTAGCCAGCTTGCTTCTTTGACATGTTCTCTCACCGGTTCAATACAGAAACAGATCTCATTTTTTTAAAAGAGCGTTTCCAACAACACGATACAATCACTGTTATCTTATTGATCTTGTGCTTGGAGCAGCACGAGCCAAGGAGAGAGATGAGAGTACTCTGACAGGCGTTAATTCGGAAACTTCAAGGCCCCTTTATACAACAAACATCAGAATACAGACTGACACAGCCCCCAAACCAGTCAGACAGTTGAAACAGTTTGTCTAGTGTGTGTCCTTGACGAGCGTATGACGGCCTAATGTGCAGATATCACAACCTACTGGTAATGGCCCTGAAATGTAGGGATTCAAATCAATGGTTCATCCGCCAGCTAAGTGAAGTTTTAATCACTTCTTGAGAGGAACATCAACTTCCTTGCAAATTAGGCTAAAAATACAGGCCCAGTAGAGTTGGCAAGAGCAGGCACGGACATGGTTCTACTGATCGAGTCACTAAGAAGAGCTTGGCAGGCACACAGGCGCAGACCCACTCCATGGCTCACTGATGATTTGTGCACATCAGATATTCATAGTACACAGGGAGGGCTGTAGAGTCACTGGTGCTTAGCATGCATGACAGAGCTCTTGCTTTAGGGCCCAAAGCCGTTGCATCCCGAGGAAAATATATTCCAATTGTTTCTGTCTCTCAAGCTGGAAATGCTTCATTGATTACGAACCAGTTCGCACACATCTCAGAGACAGCACAAAAAAACCTGTTGGTGGGAGGAACTGGGCAACTAACACTGTAGGGAGCTAATTTTGGGACACACATTTAAAACAGTTGTCATTTACACTCCCAAAGGTCATCATTACCTATACAGGAGACATGGAGTAAAGCAAGTGAAAGGTTACTCTGTATGTCCCTTCAAAATAGGAGAGCAACGCAGGTGGTTCGTCTGCAGGATCCTCTTCATTGTTTTGTTTGGCGGAGTGTTGGTGGGCGGAGCTGGGAGGGTCATCAGCGCTGATTGGTCTCCACGCAGACATTTCTTGTTTTGATTAATGGTAGCAGTTCTTGTTTTTCCTGAGTCACTTTATAAAATATCCTCTGTTATCCCGTTACTTGACATGTGGTCTCCATTTCTGTCACTGCCCACCTGCCTGGTTATGACGGAGCCAAGCAAGAAATATTGAAAATTAGCACTGCCGTCCTTTAAGGAGGATTGAGGGAAAGAGGAGGAAGAGAATGAGTGGATAAGGGAGGGTTGAGTAAGATAGAGAGACTGAGATTAGAGGATCAAGTCAGAGAATTTAACAGCTATTGATCTCAAGAGAGTAAGTGATGGAAGAGGCAGAGAAAGCGATAGCAGGCGAGGCTAGGAATCTTACCGCAAAAACCTGTCACTCATGTCCTTATCGCAGAAACCCAATCTAGATACCCTTTACAAACTTGTCGACGCGGTATAATTTAGATCTGAGCAGTCTGAGCAGAATTGTATGGAAACACAGAGAACTAAACACACCAGATGAGAAAGCATTTAAATAAGTCAAACCTTTACACTGGAGAGGCATATGCATTTAAATGGAGTATTTCCTGTACGGTATGCTACCATGATTCAGCAGATCATTATATATAATCAGAGCAGGTGCTTTTTTTATGTAGCGTATCCACAGACACCGCTGTCTCATTCAACCATCGAACCAAAGTGCCAGTACAGACACGGCCGGGGCTGGGATCATAAACCCAGGCCAAGCTGCTCATGACTCCAAGGTCGTTGTAAAGCCAAGGGTGAATTTTATCCAAAGCACCCTGCCCAGCGGTAGAAAGTATCAGAGACTGCTGAAAAACCAACAGGGAATAAAGAGAGAAAAAACAAGGGGATGCAGTCTGTTCTCTCGAGACAGTAACCACAGCAGACAATCCTCACTTGCCACTGACCTTCCCTCAGTGGAGAAGAGGGGAGAGACTTGGGCAAAGAGAGTCCTGCCACTGCCTCCCCTCCACCAACGCACACAGTGCTCAAAGAGTAAGTCATACAGAATTTGTCACCTCTAAGTGGGGAAGGACACACTCTGCACCTGTCACTGTAGATATTGCAAGTGTGGAAATGGCTTCTGAATATTTTCTCACAAGTCAACACGGACACGGACGCGCACAATAGCTCTTCTGTGGATGAGGGCATTGTTTCAAGGCAGGTGTGTGTCCGTGTGTGTGCGAGAGACAGAATTTAGTTAAGCCTAGCTAGAGGGACATATTCATTCGTGACACAACACGGCTCTCTAATTTGCAGCCCGGCTCACGGCAATCCCACTCCCCCTGCCAAGCCAGCCGGTACCTCCATCATCCATCCTCTCCTTCGTCAACCCTCATTACCAGAGCCACTGGGAAAAACAACAACACAGCACATCAGGGTCTGGTTAACCAGAATGGGAACGCCACAGCAACACCAGTGCACCGGTTCCATACACAGTTATGTTGCAGTGAGCAGCCGGCGCTCAGGGAGCCAACTGATTGAACATCAAAGAATGTGGGTGCGTGGCGGTGTTGGCTGGGCAGCTGCGAGGCGCGAGCCCGGCTGGGGGTAGGTGGGCTCAACGCAGGAGCTCCAAACAGCAATAACCAAAGGAAACGCCGCTGACAGCTGGGTGACAACGCAGGTCGTTTCGGTACGTGAACCATTGTGAACGGGCTGATTGGGTTTTGTGTGCACTGAGCAGCATTCTGTTCTCTAAGGCACAGGACCAAAGCAGCTGACTTTGCGATGAGCTTTTCCACGAGTCCTCCATGCTCAACCCTGCCTGTCCCATCAGCTGCCGTGTGTCCTGTTCTTGGCCGCGGCTCAATTCAGGCATGTCAGAGTGCTTTGTAAAAATGACAGCCACACATGGGAGACACCTGACCGAGGTATACAATGACTAGCAGGGGTAGACCTAAAATAGGCAGTTAAGCCTAGTGCCAAAAAGGTGGTTAAAACCAGGCTTGATTTATTAACAAGTTTGGGTCAGGTTGTACCATGAGCAAAAACATACCAGATTACCTCAGTTTGGATCCACTCTGGCATAGTGCAATGCCACTAAAAAGGCTGTCCTAACTACAAACATCTACTATGGCCAGAACCTTTACCAGAAGTACAGTGTGTGTGGTTTTTCAGGTCTAAAAAAAAAAAATTATATATATATATTTTTTTTTTTAACTTAAAAGGTTTGGTTAATTGCTATAACAATTATTTTGAGCTGCTAACAGAGTGAACAGAAGCATCATCCAATCAGACAGCTGAGTGAAGGAGCCCCAGCAAAACTAACCGACATCCAGCCTGATTCAGGCATCCAACCAACCCAACTGTCACATTCCAGTCAGGAGAAAAGCTTGAAGAGTTTCCAGGATATTGCTGGTGTCATCTAGGCAGATCATTTGATGTAAAGTTTATACGGATTACACTTTCTTATGAGGCAAAGTACATGGAATTTTCTCTACATAAATAAACCAGGTTAATACATGTTCAAAGGGGGGGGGGTCATTATGCTGTTCAGGTTTAACCTGTGTGATTGAACAAAAGGCAATATTTCATAAGGCATCGAATAATGTCTCTGAAAAAGACAGCCCACAAGGAAGCACAGGATCCCTAGAGGATCTAATTGCAGAGAGAAGGGAAAAAGTATGATTGAATGATAGGGAAGGCAGTGATCTCAGGGGGGTTTAAGTCAACTGTAATTTACTGGAAAAGCTAATGGGATCTGATAGGGTTAATGGAGGGCAGCATCGATATTTGATTATTACCCACTGAAAGAGTTGGATGAGAAGACTGACTCCTCTGAGGAGCACTGAATGACTTTGAAAGGAGGTACAGTCACATAGAACAAAAAAGACAGTTCCTGACACCCAGAGACAGTTCCAGAGACAGTAAGTAGGTGGAGCAGGGGGTGAGACAGTTCCAGAAGATGAGAGACAGTGAGAAGGAGGACGGGGTGAGACAGTTCCAGAAGATGAGAGACAGTGAGAAAAAGGACAGGGTGAGACAGTTCCAGAAGATGAGAGACAGTGAGAGGGAGGACGGGGTGAGACAGTTCCAGAAGATGAGAGACAGTGAGAAGGAGGACAGGGTGAGACAGTTCCAGAAGATGAGAGACAGTGAGAGGGAGGACGGGGTGAGACAGTTCCAGAAGATGAGAGACAGTGAGAAGGAGGACGGGGTGAGACAGTTCCAGAAGATGAGAAAAGAGAGTTAGACAGTCCAAGATCAGAGGTGCCTAGAGTATAAGAAAATAAGGAGATACACGGAGGAATGTTTGTACGTGCGCACGCGCAAGTGACTCACCATGAAGTGCAGGTCGTCGAAGCCGTTGAGCAGCAGCTTGCTCTCGTACTGCGGCAGCCCCACGTGCTCCAGCCAGTCCCCGACAGGCTGGTCCAGCAGACGCCCCGAAGCCCCACCTGCAGACAGAGGGAAGCGCTTGAGCAGGGAGAAGCCTTTCAGCCGGTAGCAGCGGCACTCGGATGACGACACGTGGCACTGCCACATCATCCTGGGCCAGCAGAGCCGAGCGCACCGGCACCACGAGGGCAGGGGAGACAGCGCGACGGTGGCACCGCAGCGGGCAGATGTCAGCTCCCGCACCGCAGCGGGGGCCGAACCACTCGGACTTAAGATCGGGGTTTACTTAAAACCGAACCAACCCCACCCCGGGTCTCGGGGGTTTGTGGTTGGGCGTGCTGAGGGGGTTTAGAGTCCCCCCCTGCGAGTTAACAGTATGGGAAGGGACTCGGGCCCTCTCTAAAACAGGTGGAGAGTGGAGGACAGCCACATATGGAACATCGCTATGGTTGAACAGCGACCGCTGAGAAAACTTTCATGTCTGCAAAATTTGTGTTAAACAATCCAAGTTCAGTTCTCTTAAAACAGGAAGTATGCTTTTCTGTCTGAAGTTGTGAACCGGCAAATTAATCAGTTGGTCTTGAGAGCGAAGAATCCCAGCAGGGGGTGTCAATGTGTCCCGGGAGGCGATTCAGGCCCATGAAAACTTAGAACTCCGCAGCTGGGAGACAATGATGAAGATGTCCATGGCCCATCCCCGTTTCTCACCAGTCCTCCACAAAGTCAACAGATCTCACACACTCACTCACTCACGCCAGACAGGAAACTCCAACCTGGATCCCATGACATGTGAATCATGAAACCCAAGCGTGACAGAAACTGACAGACAGAAAATCACAGTGTGACAGTAATGAGCTTTGACTATAATGAACCAATCTAGGTTACCAGCTTTGTTTGATATCAATTCAAGTTGTTCTTATGGCTTTTGAAACAAAGAAAATACTAATCTGGGATGGTCAGTCTGCTGATTTCAAGCTTTCTCTCTGCACCTGTAAAACAACAATGTAATACATTAACTAGCCGGTTCTGATAAAAGCTCAATATACTTCTGCACGCACCTCTGCATTTAGATGCTTTAGATTATTTAGACATTTGCATGACTTCATTAATATTGCTAATTTAAGTCAAGGTTGAACATGAAATAATTCCAGCAAAAATAACCTGTCCCCCAGCGCAGACATCTGCCATCAGCATTCAAACAGTTGGTCTAGTATCCTTCAAATGTATTGCGAGTCAATTACATATTTAAATAGGATGACTTGCTGCTTCCAGGGCAAGTCTTAGGGAAAATCAATGTTTCTTTCGCCGCCTAAATAATGGAATAGTAGATCTACAAAATCAATACAAAGATACAGAAGCTTAAAACATGCGAGCGTAAAAATATATCTTGATTCCAATCAATGAAATTTGATAGCCAATATATGTTCCTAGAACCTCAGACACTGCCCTGTCAATGCACATTGCTCCTGTCCATTTACGCAGCACACATACATACATGTAAAAACAAACACACAAACACACACAGACTTCAGTCCTGCCCGCAACCCGTACACATCAGAGTATGAAAAGAGGCTACTTCTTCATCAGGCTTTCTATACTGCTGCAAGTCTCCAGACTCAACTCCTATGCAGCTTGCACGAAAGCTTTGAGAGCGCAGCTCTTCAGACACACCCTGTCAGTCAGTCACTCTTCCGACAGAAGGCAGACTCCTGCTTTATCTCCAAAACTTCATTCAAGGTATTCAGGAGAGCAGACAATCCACACACAATCCACTCACAATCCTAGAGATGCGCAGGGTGATACTCTCTCATTGTCCCGACTTCACAGGATTAATGCATGCGATTCCTCTCCCTCTCTCTCACGGTAACTCCCCTCCTCATCACACTTGCTTCCTCTTCCCCATTACTCCCTCCTCTCTCTCTCGCTCCCTCCCTCCCTCCCTCCCTCTCTCTCTCTCGCTCGCTCGCTCCCCTTTTCCCACTCTTTTTCTGAGACACTGCAGAGCTGCTGTTCATTGTCTGCAAGTGTGCGCTGCTGTTATTCCAGCCAGCTTTATTGACCTACGTCCCCAAACACTTTCTCTTGTTCTGTTACTTCCTGATCTTCTCGTCTCCCATATTCATAAATCTCTTAATTCCCACACCAGCCAGCAAAAACGGACCAGTACTATGGGGACAGCAAGAGGGAACTTCACATCTCCCCCTTTATCTACCAACACCGACATGGAGGAGAAACACACTAGACTACATAAGGGGAGAGAACAGTGATAGTACACATTTTGTGCTTGACAGTGTGTCTGTAAGAAGCCTTTCCCAGCCATAGGTCCCCGTGGTTCCAAGACAGATGGTGCTGAGGGTTCTTGCTGGTTTTAAAGATTCTGTGGTTGGTGCCTGTGATTCTACAAGGGTTAACAACCAAAATAGCCCACGGAGCACAGCCGGAGCAGGCCAGGGCAGCTTCACCGCAGCGGGATTGCCTTATTCTTGCCTTAACGCAAGTAAGAAACGGAAATTAACTCATCCTCTTGACATATATGCTGGTTAATATTTTAACAGTTCAGTCCAGATGCAGACCAAAACAAACTGCCAGAATGCAATAATGAGGTGATGAGCTGTTTCTTCATTCATTGATCGAATATTTCTTTCTTCATTGATATATACAGTCACGGCCAAAAGTATTGGGACCCTTGTACCTTATTTAAATAATGTGCAATTTCTTCTAAACATTGGAAATTGAAATTCAATTTCCAATTGAATTTGGTACTTACATAGCAAATTCAATTGATACCTACATACTGTATCTTTGGTTTACAGCTAAACAAAAACAAAATACCTAAATAATAAACTAAATCATAGCTTATTCCACTAAGAAATCTTAAAATAGCCCAGAAAATTTTACTTACACCTTCTAGAAGTAGTTAGAAATAATTTGATTAAGCTGATGATTCTCCTTTACTTTGGAATTGAACTCCCCTGTGGTGAGCTGTAGGTGTCTGCAGTATGAAAATCACCCAGTTGGAGTATAGAAAAGGATCCTCCTGTTTTCTGTCATTCTGTGTACCACTATGAGCACAGAGAAAAAAAGCCCAGACAATTGTCAATGGCCAGACACTAGTTTGTATCTCAAGGCTACGAAGTATGTCCTTGAAGTTCCTGTTTCCACCGTACGTAACATTATCAAGAAGTTTAAGGCCCATGCCACTATAGCTAATCTCCCTGGATGTGATCCCAACAGAAAACTTGATGGAAGATTAGAACAAACGACTGCTCAAACGGTTGAGAGAACACCTGTATCAACTGCCACACAGACACAGGCAGACCCTCAGACACAAGGTACGATAGCTTTAACTCGCACCCTTCGTAGCCATCTCAGTGAAAGGGGGTTGTATTGTAGGAAACCCATTGCTGAAAGAGAACTGAACATAAGACAATCTTCCTGGACAATCTCCTGTGGACAGATGAGGCCAAATTAGAGCTTTTTGGTAAAGCAGATTATCTCTGTTTAGAGAAAACAAAATGAAGCCTTCAAAGACAAGAACACCTTCCCCACAGTCAAACATGGAGGATGTTCTGTCAAGCACTGGGTGCAATGATCGTGTGTACGGCAACATGAAATCAGAAGAACAGGCTTTTTAGAGCGCATTGTTGAAACCAGTGTCAGAAAGCTGTGTCTCTGTCAAAGGTCATGGGCCTTCCAGACGCACAATCATCCCAAACACACTTCAAACAATACAGGAATAGTTCAAGACAAAAACGCTGGACGGTTCTGAACTGGGAAGCAATGAGTCCAGATTTAAATCTTTCTGAAAATCTGTGGAGAGCTTTGGAAACAGGCTCCCTTCAAATCTAGAACTGGGAATTTTGCACCAGTTGAGTGGCCTAAATTGCCAGTACAGTGGGGCAGGAAGTTCATCCATTGCTGTAGGAAGCCTAGCTGTAGTTATTTTGGCCAAAGGCTGAGCTACAAAGTATTCTGTCTAGGATTGTCAATGTTGTTTCTGTTTATTATTTGAATTAAAAGGACATATCAGGATTGGAATCAAAACCAAAGTTCCTCTAATATTAAATGTGAAAGAAATCACAATGTGTGCTATTTAGTGTGAGCTATTTAAGGAGAGTGCAAAGGTGCCAATACCTCTGGCCACGACTGTAACTGTTAGATTAACATAAAGGGCAAAGCTGGTTCATCCTCCCTCTATGAGTGCAAAGAAGCAGAACATTGTGGAAAGGAGAGGGGAAGGATGGAGGAAGATGCTGACAGGGAAGAAGCCAATGGTTCTGGGTCACTACCAGAGTCCCATGGTCCCTCAGGGACCATCCATCAGAGCTAAACAACAAGCCAGCTCTATGCTATAGGAGAGCTGCATACAGTATTGCCGGCTAATATAAGAGAGCTATTGACAACCCAGAATCCACTGACTACTAAAACGAGGGTATGATTACGGAAATCCATCAGGTTCTGCTAAGTTTAAAATAAAGGCAAGCCCAGTGTGGGGGGGGTTCAGTGTCTGACAACTGTCAAGTCCCTGTGTAGAAGTGGTGCACCAATCAGGATCAAGAAACAGGACAGCCACTGTGTGGCCAAAATGGATCCATGTCTTTACATTAGACCCAAGCAATCGGCTTAGGCTAAATATAACACACTGGGAATTGCTAAAGGTCGCTCCTAACAATGGCTGATTAAACTCAACTATTGATCTGCATTCCAAATATGGCCATGTCCTTCACAACTTAATCTGAAAGCTTCAAAATTATATCAATATCAAGGACATGGATCACCTTTCAGCTTTTGAATGGGCAAATTTTGGGATATGAACTCACAAGTTGAATTCACACACAAATAGGATGAGAAGGCATCAATCAGCAACAAAGCCTACATTACGCACATCATTAAGACTAACAGAAAGCTTTGGTTTGGAGGAAAACAGAAAGCAGTGAAATGAAACATACTAGGCCTAAATGATAATGTCCTAAAAATGATGTCTGTGTGTAATGCAGGGATTCATCTTACAGCATCACACAATTGATTGGACTAATAGATAACATTATGCTACCTGGAAGGGAGATTACAGAAGTGGGAAAATAAATACACATTCTAGAAGGAGGAACTCATTTAATTTATTTGTTTCATTTTTACCCATCTACATGTAGCTATAAATAAAGCAAAGCCAATACCAAGCTGAACATTGGAACATTTGATTTGTGAAGTCTTGGCTAGAATGAGAGTTTGTATTTTGAAGAATTAGAATTTACCTAAATATCCAGTTTTCAGTAAAATACCAAGTTGATAAATAAACATTTCTTAAATAAAAGTGACAGATACAATTTAGAAAAGGGAAAAGTGAAGTATGTGGATGCAGTTGCTATGACAAAACCTTAGTCAAATATTTGGGTAATGGACAGCCATCTTACCTGGGGTAGCGTACTGCTGGTCTCTGGAGAAATCAATGCCTGCTCCAATCAGTGTCATAATCTTCTCAATCTGAGGAAAGGAACCAAGCAGAGTGTCAGAGGAACATGCATTCATCACCCCCACCACAGAACGATATTTCTAAATGAACCTCTATCAAAGTACAACTTGGCTTTCACTACTTGAAAACTTTGGAGATAATGGTAGATAAATACTATATAATGAACCACTGAACCAGTGTGAGGAGACCAGGCTAACCAGTACATAGAATTATTAAGAATGGATTTAATCATGTTACAACTTTATTCTTAGGACTGCAGTGTATCATCATTAATTTCATATTTCTTTCCTATAAGCTATCACAGCCTGCAGCCAAAACATTGTAACCATGTAGCTAGGCTTGATGTTACAGCAAGCAGACAGCAAGCCAGTCTCTCATTAATTCATTTCCAGTACCTGATGGCAAACTAAATCAGGTTTTAGCGGGACAGAACTCACATTACACTGGAGAAGAATAACTGGGTGGTGGGTTGCTGCTTCAAGAAGATGAATATTATTAGTTCCCTACTTTAGTTTCCACTGGGTGTCTTTCAGTGTGCTTTCTAAACAGAAATGCGAACACCAGGCAATCCATGCAAACTCAAGGACCAGTTATTGAGTATTTCCCAGCTGAGCATGCCTCTGACACGCCACACACCACCCGCGTCCACCGATGCTAAAGCAAAAGATCATTCCCCCATTCACATCAGAACCAAAAAAAAAACCACCCACACACCAAGAGCTATTTCCCACATACTCAATCAGAAGCACATTACAGAAACACCGGCAATAGTCTATACAGCCCGAAGATTAGATCCATCACACACGACAGGCAGTACTTTGACAGCCAGCCCTCCTCCAGCATAGCCTGTGGACGGAAAAGAGACAGAGGCCCAACAAACAGTCCTTTCAGAGAGCCAGACACTTCCATTTGCAGGGCAGGGTGCGCTCCATCATCAGTGGCAGGGAGCTACTCTGAGGTCCCTTTTCCTAGCATAGCATGTATGACTTTTGCGAATGACTGTCGCTTATCTCAGTGATCTGTGACCATTTTTCGAGAAGAGACACCATTTCACGTAGGAATAGCGTTATGGTTTCAATGAGAGTGTCTGTTTCATGACGCGGTCAAATGTCAACAGTGCATTTGCACAGCTGTAAAGAAAAAAGGTTAAAACATAAAAGCAGTGACATTTTGCGGCCTAAAGCACTTTGGAGTGTGTGAAAGAGCCCTGTCTGCATTATCTTCAGACTTCATCCAGGTGACAGGTCAGATGCAGCGCTGATTCTATCCTCAGAAATAACTCAGTGACTCTCCACTTTACATCTCGTTGACAGAGCCTTTGGCTGCTCGGAGGCGCTAGGAGAATGCAGAGACCTTCATTTGAAGAACATAACGTCTATCTATCGTCCCCAACCACTAGAACTAGAGGAGAGAAAGACGGTGGAAAAAAGTCCCAATTTTACACATCCAACCAAATCAAAGGCCTTACGATATCTATGCTTTTTGTCTGTTTGTTGAAATGTGATTGTGCATTGCCCTGAGAAACAGGCAAAGAACAGACCTCTATTATGTAAAATTGAAATGGAAAAGAGAGGAGTGAAAATGCATTAGCCTCACTTTGACAAGAGAAAGCTAGCTTGGAATTGACTTTAATTGGATACCTTAATCAGTTTGACACCTGAACAGTCTATGCACTACTATAAGCAAAAAGATAGGAGTTTAAATCAGCGTTCAGAGTGATTACAGTTCAATCATCATGAGAATAGGCAACTAACAATTTGTAAAATAAATGGTGACCGTAATGTAACATTAACAGACAAATTTAACAAAAAGAACGATCATAAAGGAAAGCCATAAAAACAAACAAACAAACAAAAATAATCCCATATTAAACTCAATCCAAAAGAAAAACCAAGAAGAAGAGGAAGGACCCACACCAGAAAGAGGACCGAGGAGGATCAAAAGAGCCCCAAAGGAGGTTTATGAAGGTCGTGCTCGCTTACACTTTCAATGGACTGAGATCTCCGAACAGGTAGTGTGGGAGGCATCTGCTGGAAGACAGTCGTTTGGTTTTCATTGCCACAGGATAATTTCTATTCACAAGACATTCTTTGTCTAGCAGTGAAAAATAAGAGACTAGACCTGAAAACCCGTTTTTAAACAACCCTCAAAAAAGAAAACAAGACAAAAATTCCAAAACTTTCCTCAATGGAAATCTGCGTATCCTGCATCAAGAACGGACTTGCAAATTTGAGACTACTTTGTTAATAAGCCATAGCCAGCTGTTGAAATCTTAAAGCATGTGAAAATCAATTTGTAAACCTTTTGACGTGCATGATGAAGCCATCACGCTGTTCACTTAAAGAGCTGTTTGTGCTGTAGGGCACACGCGTGTGCGTGTGTTATTGTCTGCATTTCCCTTATTCATTTTCAAAGTCAATCCTGATTACCTGCAGGAAAGACACTTAATTTTCACTTCAATGCAGAGCGAAATACAGAGAAGGAAAAGGATAAACTTAATTTCTCTCTCATCTCCATCTCTCAATTGTACCTCCTTTTACTGAGGGGAGCAACACACTCCACACAGAATATCAACCAGTCTCACCATCCCCACAGACGGATCAGGAACGGGGTGAGTAAGATGTCTATCAGAAACCTGCAGCTTCAACACACTCACAAGCCTAAAACCTCTCAAAGCAGTACCATCAAAGATAGCTCTACTTCAGGCCTCCTCAGTGGCGCAGCTGTCGTGCAGCAGTGCCACTGCGAACCCAGTTCATTCCTTAACAACTGTACCCAGGCATGAGTTCAGCAAGACATTAGGTATGAATTGCTAACACAAAATTCAGAGGAGAAAAAGAAGTAGAGAAGAAAATAGCAGCAAAAATAACCCTGAGTGGGTTTTACTCCGTTCATTTATTTTTGGACACTGAAAAATACAGGAGCTCAAGGCTCTACTGACAAACAGAAATGAACATAAAATAACAGGCATAATCACAAAAATCTAAGCGTCCGTGGGCAAAAGGGAGTTTTTATGGAAGCTTGTGCCATGCAGGCTAGCTCATTCAGGTAACCAAATGTAAACTAAACTTCCATCACCATCTGCCACTCTTCCATAATAGCCTTAGCTGGCAGCCTCCATACAGTCTCTCCTCTGTGTGCTCTGCAAGGGTAAAGCAGATGCATGCTCAGGAGACCGGGGACAAGGGGGGTTAGCCAGAAGCATCTATGGAATGGGGGGTTCACTAAGCTTTCTGATCCTCTTTTTCCACTGTTCTCCTCCCTCATCATTAAGTAGTTCTCCCCATGACACCGGTGCTGTTATCTTTACAATGTAAACAGCCTGGAAAGACAGATGCCTCCCCTCTCAAAATTTCACCATGATGACAGGAAACCAATCTCTACTCTAGACACTAGACAGGCTATGTTACATGAATGGGAATCCAATGCACCACCTGAAGGCGACGCAGTGCTTGACAATGATTATTTTCTAGCAGGTCACGGGTTTATAATACATAGAACTCACTGGGGACACACTGGGAATGAGAAACAAATGAAAGCAATATAGGAACAACGTACATGGTAACAGCTCGAGGACTTTACCATAAATCATGTACAGTGAGACGACAGAAAAGGACAATGAGGACACCTTCTGGAACACTTGTGCCGTACTATTGTCATAGAATGAATTTATACTGTTTATTTGCCAAATATCTCCTAATAGCTTGTGAAAAATATACTTTCACTCGCTCATGTCCATTATGGAAATTATACAAATAAATAGCGAAAACAACTGGACCAAGAATCTCTCTCTGATGGACGCACTTTCATACATTCAGGAAAGCTGATTTTAACAGCAGTACATAAACATTGTGTTTCGTCCATTCAAAGGTTTTCCAACAGGCTAGGCAACATGCAGCCTTGATCAGGGCAACTGAAGTATTAAGTCATGAGTGATCCAGATTCAAAAGTCTTAGATAAGTCCAAACAAAGGGCGGCACAGCATTTCTTCTCTTCTTGTTCATATAGTTAATAACACCATTAAAACCATACATACTGCAGGATATACAAAGCTCTGTAGTCAAGATTAAGAAATTAGGATTGTGCTGTAAAGCACTCCAAGCTCTCCGGTTGCTTGCAAAATGAAACCCTTGAGTGTCATCACTTCCTAGTAACGAGCACGGTTGGAAAACAGGGGGCAGCTAGCGTCCTGTGGCTGTGTAGCACACAGATGACTTTGGGCTGCCTGTTATCATTATCATCACTGTTAACCCTACACAGTGTAGAAATGAACAAAGCTGCACGCATGCGGCGCGCGCACGCACACGCACGCACATGGAGGGAAAGCTGCCGGCTGCATTACACCTGGATTCCCTGCATTTTGAGGCCTTAACTCAAGGTAAGAGTATACCTACAGAACATACACAGCCAAAAAAGCTTTACTGGGACACAGATATCCATGCGCAAACACAGCACTGACCAGAAAGTCATAATATCAGAGGACAACAGATGCAAAGCATAACCCATTAACAGCTCCTAGACACATCCATTGTGATAGGGGCTCCCTAGTTTCCACGGGTGGCATCGACCTGATACAATGAACAGAGGTCAGAGGTCATTGGGGGTTGTAAAAGGTCAACAGCTGAAAGAGGATTGGGTTGCTACCAGACGGGGGTGGGGTCAGAGTGATGCAGTGAGGGAGGGATGGATGGTGAAAGATAGACCACTTAGGCCAAGTGCCAGCTGGCAGAGTGTGTTAAATAAAGGGCTGCCACAAGGATAACGTAACCAGTTCCAGGCACCCGGCTTTACACTGGCAAGCTGACAGAGGGCTGAGCATGGGGGCGGACAGGCCATTCAGAGGGCCGCAGAACAAACACAGCACCTGCTAAGCAGGTGCCACCGGATCTACACTGACAACGACACACAGTGCCAGTATCAAGTCTCTACCAAACACCCAGAATGCTAAGTCTAGCACAGATCAGTCCGTGGCAGCGCATCTTCCACTACCCCGTGAAACTCCTTCAATTGGAATACAATTCGTACATGAGAATGGAGACAAACAACAGAGAAAAAAAATCTCAAATAAGGTTCCAAAAAAAAGGAACAAGGACAATGTGTATTCTCTACCCAGTCGGGTCCAGGCATTCAGTGTGGTCAACAAATCTCTTCAGAGCATATGACTGTTCACTAGTCTACTTCTACAGTGCAGCATGATGCCAAGATGGGGGGGTGGGTGGGCTGTTTACAACTTTAACAGTCCAGAGAGTCTTTGTGTCACGATTTCAATTAGAGCTCAGTGAACAGAGCCCCCCGCTGGTCATCCACAGCAATGACACACACCACATGGCATCTGGTTTGATTCCAGCAGCAGGTCCAACACAGCATGGAGGACTCACTGCTCCTATCATCCAAGGTCTCTATCCCTCTAACACAGCAGGGAGGACTCACTGCTCCTATCATCCAAGGTCTCTAGCCCTCTCCTCTCACGAGAGGCTGTGAACTGAGCTAAGCCCTTAACAAATAAGAGCTAACATAAACCAAGTTAACAGACAGAGAAAAGGATTACAGCAACATGAACAGACCGCACTGCTATATATAATGGCGCTGATAACGAGTCCTAACCTTTAAAGATCTTGATCAGTAAGGTTGGTTAAAGTAGGAAATCATTGGCATTTTCCATTTCATACTCCTATTTCAAAACATTCTTGAAGAGTAAGTACAACATCAGTTATATTAATGGCAGGTATACTGAAAGAGCCATGATACGCTAATGTGTAAAGAGAATCAATATACTCACAAAAGCCGGCTTTATAGTGTCCATCAGATCCGTGGGGAGTGGGACATGAAATTAAGCAAAAGTAAGTGGACTGTTAGCAGACTAGCCTTTCCGCTCAGTCTGTGTCAATGAATCTCCCTCTCACTCCTTGTTCTGTCTCCTCTCTATCCCCTCACTTCTGTGGATCTACGCTAACTGGCCCACAAAATGTGCCCCCTGGATTGTCATGTTCAGTCTGATCCTGAGATCAAGATGAACATTAGCATGCGCTTTAAACACACACAGGCACACTCGAATGCAGAGGCGCAGGCCAAGACCTCATGCAAGTCAAATCTCCTTGTCTCAAAACGAGTGAGTGTGTGCGTGCGTGCATGCGTGTGTTTATGAAAGAGGGTGTGAGAAAAGGAAGAGCTAATAGACCAAGATACAATGAAATCTTTTTTTTGTCCTGGGACCCCTCGCCCACCCGCTGTCACAAGGCTCAGCTGAGTGTTCCAAAGCAGCCAGCCGTGACCAACAAGATGGCCGCCTGGACTCATTAGCCAGACTGGCTGCTCCTCACTAAAACAGTAGAGAGGGAGAGGCACCTAACAGACAGAGGGAAACAGTTTGCTTAGGCTTGTAAACATGTAAAACAAAAGACATGGAAAGCTATAAAACAACCATAATTTTCATAAATATTGTATTCATTTGTTACATAGTATCTATGGGGTGCAGGGTACTGGAAAAGAATAAGATAGAACACATTGAAATGGTAGCTAGCAAGAGTTATCATCAAAGTGTAGCTAGCAAGAGTTTCTCTCACCCAAGTGCCAACTCAATCTGGTCAAAGATATTGTAACTTAGCTTGAGTCACAATCTGGTTACCGGCCAGTGTTAATAGGTCTGTAAAAATGTGTTAAGTGATTTCCAAGTTTAAATGGGAATTACAGTAGATAACTACAATGTCTCTAATTTCATAAATTGCTTGAAGTAATTATTGGACTGTCTCTCTATGCTCAACACTCAATCAGGGAGAACAGGCAAGCAAGCCTGATTGCAGCACCATCTGGTTATATTCCTCTGCCCCCACTACAAATTGTAGATATTTGTCATCATTCCTCTTTAAAGTATAGATTCTCAGCTCTTGAGTTTTTTTGTGTACATATTGGTTTCAACACTGACAACCCTTTTCATACATAGCGAACCCCCTCCCCCCCCATGTCCAAAAGCCACAAACAAATGAAAGCAGTCTCAGAGCAGTCTCATATTTTCTTCAGTAATTGTTCTCATTTTCATTGAGGTCTGCATCTTAGAAAAACTCGACAATGGCTGATGTGTCAGATGTACTGTGTAACCCAGGGCAATGCTTCCTGGATGACAGGGCATCACAACAGTCCACCCACTGCTAATGAAAGTAAAATGGATAAAATATTTAACAGACTTAAAAAAGAGATTAATAGTCATGAAGACATAAAACATTCTGAAAATGTACTATTTCTTGCCTCAGAAAATAACTTCCATACTTTACTGCCTCTCACACCCACATAAGCATTACTGACACATGCTAATCTCAGTGATGCGTTAAAAGGCAGCGCCGGGCTGTTATCTTCAACACTGCAGCTCAAGAGTTGCTGCATTAGCATTCACCTCGGCTGGGTTGTTGAGCAAACTGCCGCTGTTACACTGCAATGAGAGATCTTATCTGACCAGCCTTCAGCTTGCAGGCTGAGGAGGTGACAGAGGGAGTGACAGGGAGCCAGTGCATACGCAGACAAGGAGGCTATGATGGGCGTTGCCTCACTTGGACATTCCAGGTTTTGTAGGAAATAAGATGTCTGCTAACCTTCAAAGCTTTATATAAAAGGGGTGTGTAGAAAGTACAAGCACTCCAAACCGGTCTTTGGCTCCGAACCAGCAGTACCTAAATAAATTGCTCACAATTCTATATTATCACAATTTTATAGCGATTCGATGTTGAACATATTGGCTGCCACATGCCTGCTGCAGAGAGAAAAAAGGGAGAACAAGGTATAAAGCAAAACTACTGGAGCGTTGCTTAAGTTACAGCTGACTAATGCAAAAGTAGTGTATGTATTGTCGAAGAGAATCTAGTAGTCTCCATTTGCCTACTTAAGATTCCATCAGACAGAAACACCTGTTCTGTGACTAGACTTTGACACAGGACGGAATATTAGTCTCTAAGCAAAGAGCCATCTGCTTCCCTTTTGCTAGTCAGTCTCAACGCCTATATTATGCATCCAGATCCATTATTAAGCTCAGTGTGTTCAGGTGATCTGCATAACCAACTGGAGAGAAGACAAACATAAGGCAGTAGACCAGGAAAAAACATCAACAGGATTATAGATGGTTATGTTCCGATCAGTGGTTGTGAAGTCTTGCAGCTTTCTGCTTTCACCATAACCCAGCCTGTTGCATTTATACCTCAAATATTCCTGAGACAATCTTATTTTTCCAGTTGAGTGATTAAATGGTATGATCAGGAAGAAGTGAGCAATTTAGCACTTTTGTTTTTCTGTTGCGCTTGTTTGAGTAAAACTGTGATTTTTGTGGGTGACAACTGAATGTTGGGGCACCAAATAGTTTGCTTTTTAATTATTCACAGATAATTAATAACATTTTAGGATGTCTCTCTTCTAGTCAATTTTTTTAATTGTAAAAAGCAGCAGAATCGAAATGACAACACCTGGATTAGAAATCCTGTGCTATGCCCAGATGAGTATGAACAGACTGAAATATCTCTTATGGGTTTGGACTCTTTTGTATGACTCATATGTATTACAATTTGAATGTCAATCCAGCAGGCCTCTAGGTAGCTAAGCCCTGTACCACAGCAATAATAATTTATCAAACATTTGAACGGCCTTACAGGCACCAGGGCTTCTAACTTTAGGTTACTCTGCAAGACACTCCATGACTGGGCGGTGTAGTGGTGGAAAGAAGTTTTATCTGTAGAATTAGCCCATCTTGTGAGTGTGCTTGAAACTGCTGCTTTTCTAAAACATTTTTGAGGTCAGACAGATTGTGAGTGTCTGTAGAACAGCCTAATATACAAACATCAACCGATGACTGGCCTTTCTGGAAATGAGGGAATCCCAGCCAACTAAAGGGTATTGGGTTATATAAGAGACAATGATGTGTGTGAAAGTTCACACCAGTAATAAAATAGAGATCTGCATGGTAGACTGAATCCAGAGGTTTACCAGTTAACCATACAGGTATAGCCATCAACATGATCTAGCACCAACACAAAAGTGGCTTGCACAATTTAATTTCTATACTGAGGTATGCAGACTATTTTTCTTTTACCTTCCACTTCTTAACCAACTCTGCAATCAGTGTGTGTTTTAAAAGACAGATTATCATCTAACCAAATCATATGGAATTTGTATCTCCCAGCGACACATCTTAAGGAGGAGGTAATTACAGCATACATAGTATATGATTTGTGTCACACCTATGATATAGGCCAGAAACAGTAGCTAGACTATCGTCAGGAGGCTATAAAGTCTTCTCGTTCTGCTGAAAGTTTCAACATGGGAATTAAAGATTCAAGCAAGCAAGCTGTTCCAGTCTGGTGACCCCATTACCCGCTTGGGCCTGACAGCTCTACATTACAGGGGTAAAAAAAGCAAGCGGATAACAGTGACACTGTCTGTTGGAAGTAAATGACAGAGCACTTTGGGGTAATGGGTCTCAACTTGAGTCTGTGTGCAACTTCTGAAGGACCATTTCGGACACAGACATAACAAAGCACACCTTTGATGTGAGACTTGCAGTGTGTTTCCTGAATGGAAGAATTCTGATATGTTTACAGTCGCCTTTCATACAAACGAATGACAAGCCCATTCTAGCTGGCATGTGCATTTTGTAAAGCCATTGCAGTTGATGGGAATTCAGAGAGTTGCGAGTGGGGTCCAATGATTTGGCCTTATTGCTGACATGCCTTTGGTGTAAAAAAAAAAAAAAAAAAAAAAAGTACAATAATTTGAATAATGGTCCAGGTGCCAAGTTTTACGCTTAGGCCTTATTTACATTACGAAAGAGCGAATAAAACACTAGATACAGTTCAGACACAATTGACGTCACACTTGCAAAACTCCGGGGGGGGGGGGGGGTCTCTGTCTATAATGTGGCACATGCTACATCGGACAGTCTCAAAATATTGATGTCTGCACATTTACACAACCAAATAATCTAGCGTCTCAAGTCTTCTTCGATACGTCTGGGAAAATGTAGCATATTGTGAAGAAGCCCTTAGTGTTAAAGTGGTATGAGTCTGGTTACATCCCTCTTGGCTTAGTTAATGTTAAAACAAAAGGCTGCACTCAAGGTCTTATTTGGAATTATTTGGGCTGGTGGAAGAAAAACACAATTCACCCGTGCTCTGCCGCCCCTGAGAGGTCAAGGAAAGAGGTCATCTAAAAGTATACTGCTGTGTAGGTCACTCAAGGTCGGGCACACCAACAGGCTCTGGTCAGGCACCTGAATACCAAACACCGAAAGAAGGAGCCAAGATATCGACCCTATCTCTTCTGTTATCACGGCGCCAAGTGACTGCTGGGAATGGGTAGTGTAAAGGTACACTGACTGACCACCGAGCAACCTGATCGGATCAATAGAGAGAGCCTGCTCCTCTCTCTGCCTGGTGTTACAGAGGGATCATGGCATCATGATTCTGCCTACAACAAGTAATGCTAATATGCAGCTGTTACACAGCCAGTTAGCCGAAAAAACAACTAAAAGCTATGACTTTGGACTAAATAGTGCAAAGTCATAGCTGGATTAAACAGTCCACGCAGCTGGCATCTTAACATTCGTTGCAGATTAGAAGTACTCCAACATTAGGGTTTGGGCCAGGTCATCACTTGTCATGTAATGATGATGCACCCAGAAAACACTGATATACTGCACGGTTATATTGCCCCCTATTGGCTAGATTTTCCTGTTGTTCCTTCTAATTATGTCTTTTTACATTTAACTTAGGCTGTTCTCAAACAACATAAAAATGAGACAAAAGTCCATTGCAGGCCTGTAGATCATGAAATAGTAGTCTATATCCCTTGGCCAATGAGTCCCGTTCAAATCAAATGGGGAACTGGGACAAAGATTTAAAAACCACAAGCCAGGCAACAGTGACTGCTGCAAAATCCCCCAACTTGAAGGGGTTATTGAGAGAAGTGCTGACAGTCACCAATCTGTATACAATCCAAACTGTACTCTGGCGTTCGTCTACCACATAAAAAAAAAGCTGTCTTAAGTAGGTCAGGTGGCATATCACACAGATGTGCTCTCCCAACAACACGCTCTTTGTGGCAACTTGTAAGTCATGTTCAAATGGACTAAACAAGATGTCGATAATGTTGACATCACTGACAAGTTCCATCAAACACTGTGATCCACCATGTTGTAATAAGAGCCCAATTCCAAATGGCTGTCTTTTGTAACACTAAATGGCATAACGTGTGTGAGTTTGAGCATGTGTGCGTCCGTGCCCTTTCTATATGCAGTGCCCATCTCAAGGGAAGCTCAGATCAGGTTGGAGGGTAAAGCCATGGCAACTTGAGTAGGCGGGTCAGTCCGCTGCAGCTCAATGGCCCTCTCCTCGGTTTCACTTTACAACCCTTTGTCTAAGCCTATCTATGCGATTACGTTTTCCGCTCTTCCTCACTGTGTAACCCTGTCTTTCCATCACTTCCAATCGCTCTTTTTATCATCTAACCCTCAGACAGAGTATTTAAGACCTGAATGGCTAAATATATATATTTATATATGCATGTATAGACAGAGTTATCTGCCCCTAAGAATTTAAGAGCTGAATGGAAGACAGTGTGAGAGAGAGCAAGAGAAAGAGCAAGAAAAAAGAGAATCTTCCCACTGACAGGATGACAGAATTGCTGCAATAACAGACTCTGGGTTGGCTTCCGATTCCGGCAGGGGTATTTCACAGCTTTCAGGCAGGAAAATTGCAGATATTAACGATTTCCTGACACAGAGCAAACTTGGCTAAAGAAATGGGCGTGTGTGAATCTCTCATGCATGTCTAATGTTCCCCAGTTTCTCTGCTCAATGGTATCATTCTCCCATACAGACGATTCCTGCAGATACAAGTCTGGGCAACATGACCCAACTGTCAGACTGTGTGACTATGGTACAGAATTTACCTCTAATTTCTGGTCTAAAAGGATGGCTTTGAGGGACTATCATAGAAGTAATTCAAGCACATGAACAATGAACAGTGATAACACAAGACCAACAGGACAGTAAGGGGTTTACCTCATCCCATTCGGAAGCAAACGACGGCGACTTCTCCAGCCTCTTCTTGGCGGCACTGCAATTAGAGACGGACTCACTGCGACTGCCCAGACCGGCCTCCTCCTCGCTGGGCGGCGACACCAGAAGGTCCGAGTCGGATTTGGAGAGGCTGCGGGCCAGCTTAAGGTCCCTGGGAGGACACATCCTGCCAGCGGGCAAAGCCCCCGACACAAAGTCCCTGTCCCTGGGCTCCCCTTTAGACACCGTGGCATATATGGCTTTGGGGTCACAGTCTGTGAGGATGGCAGCCATGTTGACGTTCGGAGCAGGCAGAGGGGGCGGCGGCGCTTCCGTTGCTTTGGTGGAAACCTTCGGAGCCGGCGCTGACTGGGGCCCTTGGCCGGACTGGGTCTGGACTCCACCTGGCAGTCTGCTGTGGGGCTCCTCCCGACAGTCGAAGACCGGCGAGGATCCGTGCAGGAGGCCGGTGAACACTTCGGGTACGGCAGCCAGGT
Organism: Esox masquinongy; assembly: GCA_016801175.1. NCBI lineage: Eukaryota > Metazoa > Chordata > Actinopteri > Esociformes > Esocidae > Esox > Esox masquinongy. The sequence goes on from JACXGI010001802.1 coordinate 24,556, forward strand.
CCTGGCCAAGCAGGGAGTTATCTGCAGAGTAGCAGGGGAGAGGGAGAGTCAGGCTACAGGACAGGGAACAGGGAGTGGGTTGTGTTGTTGCAGGGCTGGCAGGAGATTGTACTGAGACAGAGGACACCCCAAAACAGACGTGTTTTTTTTTTTAATGAGCATGGAAGAGGGAAAAAGAGGCGGACCTACAGAATGCGGTCCAAAGCACTGGGAGAGATGTGCAACTGACTTCTCTAGGTTCTAGTAAGTTTGTTGCTTTATGCTCTGCGGTTCTTTCTCGTTCCGTTCATCCGTGTCATCCTCTGTCTTAATCCCTATGAGCTAACCAGATGCAGCCTCTTGGATGAGGTCAGGTTCCACAAAAATTACACAGCACTGAGGAATCCCCACAGGAAATGGATATGAGGAAGAAATAGGATATGAGTAAGACAACAAGCAAATTGCATAAAAACACTCAGACCCAAATATGGAGATAAAACACATACAGACACGAGAACAAACAGAAACTTACTTCCTCTGCCTTGAGCTATAGGCTAATATAAAAACAATCCACACCTACAGATTCTGTACTGTCGATCCAGTTGAAAACAATCTTCTTTTGTCCTCACAACAGGCCGTCTCTCTCTCTGTCTATTCTTCCCTATCTCTTTCTCTCAAAGTAACAAATGCTACCCAAGACTGATCTCCCACAATCAAAATGGACCACAGAATTAGACTGGAGCCAGGTTGTGTCTGTGTTCCGCTTCTGTTCTGCTTCTTCCAGTCAAGCCTCCCCACTTTGTCTGTCTCCGCTAGTACATCTCCCTGAGCCAGAGTTGTGTAAACTGGAGCAATGTTACTCTGTACGTGTTCCCTGACCGATTAGCCACTGACTGCAGCTCCGGGACAGAAACTCTGGGACCACCTGATCCACTCAACAGCCACAATCCGGATAATTAGGCTTCTGACACATGAGGGTAGTGTGTGTGCGTGTGTTGTAGTAGGGGAGGTGGGCGGTTCTGTGTGCATGTGTTGTGTGTGTGTGTTTTGTGTGTGTGCGTGTGCGTGTGTTTTGTGTGTGTGCGTGTGCGTGTGTTTTGTGTGTGTGCGTGTGTTTTGTGTGTGTGCGTGTGTTTTGTGTGTGTGCGTGTGCTTTGTGTGTGTGCGTGTGCTTTGTGTGTGTGCGTGTGCTTTGTGTGTGTGCGTGTGTTTTGTGTATGTGCGCGTGTGTGTGTGTGTGTGTTTTGTGTGTGTGTGTGTGTGTGTGTGTGTGGGCGTGTGTGAAAGGGCCAGGGCAAGAGGGTTGTAGTGTTTGGTGACAGGGGAACTGGACCAGTATCAACAACGTCATAGCGGGATGGTGACCCACTCGGCCTGTTTTAGTCCGTCCTTTAGAGCTGAGGACAGCTAGAGTAAGACTGCAGTTACCCTGTGCATTCTAATGAATGAGGAACTTAAGCCTCGCTCAACGTGACATGAAAGGGTCAGTCATTCAAATAGCTCTTAAAGGAATAATAAAGACTATAAAGCCTTGTGATAGATTAACTGATACACCACCTTGTAATGATTAAAACACTTAGAAGCTTGTGAACTATTCACCGTGTAGCTTATAGGCCATTCGCATTGAGGCAGGGAGTACACCCTGTACCAGGCTCTCTGTCCGTCTACGCTCAGCTGCCTATCTGGAACGGAATTTGGAAAGATACGTGTGCGCTGCGGTGTGTAAACACATATGGCCAAACACCCACCCTGTCCTTGGCAGCTGGAAAGTGTGAACGCCCAATGAGCAAATCACCAACAATCCCCCACTGTGTTAACCCTTTTATGAACCCCCCCCCCCCCCCGGAACCGAGACAACTACAGCGATGAGTCGATGTTCTGACGGGTTGGAAACACTTAGACTGTAAGACTGTAACCCCTAATGAAAGACACGTTGACTTTTACAGCAGCTTTAATGGGGGGAGTGAGGTCACTGGTTACAGAATATGTGTTTCATTTGGCCGGGAGAGCGGCGAGTGATGTCATGTTAATTCTACAGTCAGGGCTGTATTTGATGTCACACAGACAGTGTGTGGGCCAAAGTCAATTTATTTCCAGGCCCCGGGGAAATTGCTTTTCTATACTCAAATTGAATAGCCTTTTTAGCTAGGGCAGAATTCTATTTAAAAACTACAGGCTGAAAATATTGATATTCTGACCTCAATTGTAGCGGAAGCAATGAGATTACATGCACGTTAGTTGTAGTGGGGGAAACAGTTTTACTGTGGAAACTGCATGTATGCCTGTTTACTGTAACAGAGACCGAGGAGAAGGAGACAACATTGTACATCGGACACAAATTGTTTAGTCTGTGTGGGCGTTGAACAACACCCCAGTTCCAGTTACTCAATCACTATGGGCCAAGTTGAATGTCAGGATGAGCAGTGTGCTCCGCACTCCACAGGTCCCCGCGGCAGGCAGAAACCAGTGAACACAGCACGATCCGTCACTACCGTCAGGCTAACACGTAGATATGCCCTGTGAAGCGTCTTCAGCGCCCAGTTCTTGAGGAAGGCAGGGGGCGACAGGTGCTCCGGCTCCTCTCATTCGCTGCTGACAAGGCATGTCTCCATCACTTGGGGGTCTTTAACAAATGTTTCTGTGGGGGCGTCGTGTTCACGGGAAAAGCAGAAATTGTTACAAGCACCGGAAGGAAAGTCACTGTAATAAAATAAAAGCAGTCAATAGAGCAATATTCCAGGGGTATGTGGATTCAGGACCCTTCAAACAAAGGGAATGGATGGCTGAAAAGCCCAGATCCTCAGGTGGGTGGGGCTTGCACGTTGCAACGGAGTAGACAGGGCTGTCAGCAAGACTTTAATCGCCGAGAGACAGCTGCTTTCACGTGGAAACGTAGAACAATTTAATCCACGTCAGATTCTTTTACAGCACTCTAACAGCCCTCTACCCCAGACGCCATCTGTTTAGAGATCTCTGTATGGATCAGTGTTCCCTGCATGACGATGACCTCTGGCTGATTCTATATGCATGAGTCTTCTACGGTGTATGTACGAGACAATGAGGAAATGCAGCAAGATAAACAAAGAGGTACACAGTAACAGGGAATATAGGAAGAGAGAAATCGACATCTAATGGCTTTGGCGGGCTGGTACTACATTTTTAGTACTGTATTAGCATAACCTTCTAGGCGTGTGGTCAAAAATGATCAAGAATTCAGTTTTATGTGACAAACTAAATGAGTTTTCTCCAGCAGGCTTGAGAACGTCAATCCGACGGTTCTAAACAAGTCTAATCCAGACCCGAGGTGGTCCTCGAGGATACCAATCAGACATTCCCAGGTAGCACCAAGCCAACGAATCTCACTCTGCAGAAAGATGCTAATATATTTCACACATATTTCACATCAGGCGTAGGTTATGTTTGGTCAAGTCAGGAATGTTCCTCAAACAAATTGCCTCTTAGGTCATGAGCAAATCTGTGCTCATGACCAAACAAGCTGTGGGACAGCAGTGGGAAGTGACTTGTGTTCGATTCATTTTTGGATGGTGGTTCTAGGCCTCGCATGCTCAATGTGGATTTAAGAAACAGACGTGTCCAGGGACCGCCAGGGACAAGGGGTCCGGAAGGTTCAGCATTTAAAGGGAATAGACTCACCACCAGGGGGACGGACACCCGCCCGTCCAGGCCCAACCACAGGAGATCCAGGGGGCTTCAGGGTGTCCCCCGTCTTGCCTGGCGGCCGGAGGTCATTAGGGGCATTGGGCTTCCGCTGCTGGACGAGACCAGGGTAGAGAGATTGAGCACAGCAACAGTTGTCAATCACAACTAAAACCACCAGTACAATCAGAGTTGCCATCACAACATAACAGACGATTTGCACAGCCCTAATTAGCCCCATACAGACATCTTAAATGGAGGGTCTCAATGATTGCTTCCATTAATGCCACCGGTTGCTGTGCATTATCATTCTAACATTGATGATCGCCTCAGAAGACCGGCTGCTGATTAGAACACAGAGGACGCCAGTCAACCAGTCAGTCACAGACTATCGTTTTCTAATAAGGCAGGAAAGGGACAGTTGTTCCAAACGGGAACATTTGAAAAACACGATGAAAAACACTGATGGGAGCAGTGGTTGTGGGAGGAGGGGAGAGCAACATAAATAAAACCTTGAGGCGGTTAACTGTATAATAAAACTGAACAGGCAGCATAAACAGATATGATAGGATAATAAATAGACATTACAGCTTCACAGGAACCTCCAGTTACATCTGAGGAGACAGGGCTAGCACAAGGGGAGTTAAGAGAGATGGAGAGGGCACAGAGGTTGAGGGAGGGAGGAGTGAGGCTGTAAATCTCCAATAGTCCCAGTGGCCAGGGTTGTCTACAGAGTCACTAAACTAAGAAACAGAGATTGTCAGAGGACCTTGTTCAGGAAGCAAAACTGCCTGATGAAGAGCCTGCATGAGAGATTAACACCTCCCAGGCAGAGCACTATGCAGGGAAAATGTTTAGGGAAAAAGGACTGACATCATGGTTTTCATCAATTCATATCAGAATGGATAGAAGCACAGATAACATTTGTATTGATGCCTTTCATTGAGTCAGTGCCTTTCACTGAGTCAGTGCCTTTCACTGAGTCAGTGCCTTTCACTGAGGCAGTGCCTTTCACTGAGGCAGTGCCTTTCACTGAGACAGTGCCTTTCACTGAGTCAGTGCCTTTCACTGAGTCAGTGCCTTTCACTGAGGCAGTGCCTTTCACTGAGGCAGTGCCTTTCACTGAGACAGTGCCTTTCACTGAGACAGTGCCTTTCACTGAGACAGTGCCATTCCTGGTGTCAGTGTCATTCCTGGTGTCAGTGTCATTCCTGGTGTCAGTGTCATTCCTGGTGTCAGTGTCATTCCTGGTGTCAGTGTCATTCCTGGTGTCAGTGTGTGAGTGGTAAATAACTTGTCATTGACCACAGTGCTCCGCATCCTGGGCACAGGCGTGTTAAGGTCGGCTACTGAAATGTCTGACCAGTCAGACAACAGGAAGCTAGGCAGAAATGGAGGGCTGAGAGGAGGCAAGGAGAAGAGATGTAGTTCCTACCTGAGGTAAGGCACTGTTAGAAGACTGGGGGCCTGTAGTGTTCTCATCTACGGAGACATTATAGACAGCCGTTAGTTAGATCGTCATACAGTCAAAAGATCACATTTAATTTCTATTGAATTTTCTGTGTGCCATTTATCTCTAGATTGCCATGGGGAAATATTATGCAAAGTTAATATGAAAGGGTTGTATACTCAGCAGTCAGATTCTTAGTAACACCACAAATATGGATCGCTCCTAAATACAGCAAGCCGTGTGGTTAAATAAAGCAGGCAGACAGGCATCAAAGAATTAATATTGTTTGATGAACTGTTATAATGGAAACTGCGTGGCCTAAGTGAATGAGCTCGTCATGATCGTCTGTGACAGGCACATCGCTTCCAGTAGCTCAGAAGACGCCCTCCTGGGTTCTCCCATGCACAACAATGTCTGAACAGCCCACCATTTCTGAACAGTGTTGCTGATCAGGTGCATACCTTCACGACTTCGGTTTACCCCTTGTCAGGTATTGTCACAGATCTAGATGGATCTGCCAAGAGAACTAGTGGCTAAGTGTATAATAAAGGCCAGGATTTTTACATATGATATTGTGGGTAGTGATGAAGAATATGGCAGGACAGACACTCAGACAGAAGCTCAGAAAACCATAATGAAAACAGAGAAAAGAGCAGCCAAATTAAGCATCCAACGCAGAATCAAACCAAAAGCATTAAACTTGTTAATAGCATTACATAGAAAATAAAATGTACGGAAATAAATTATGGGACGTCATACAGTTGATCACTGATCCAAATTAAAGGGGATACGATCACATCAGTAGACTCTGCACATTCATGCTATGACATCGTCATTAGGAATGCAACAGAACACAAAGCTTTTTCAAAAACGATCTATATCAACAGGCATTGATGCCAATGTGTTGGTAATTAAATTCTACTTAATCCAATGAAATGCATTGTCATTTAAAAGCCAAAGCTAAGGAATGAGTCCTTTGTTACTAAATGGACCATCCTAGGTACTATAGGACAGGAGCATGTTCCACAAGCTCTCTCTCCTACTGAGAGGTGTAGAGATTTGAGCTGTATATGGGTACATCGTTGCTAGCAAACACAGAGGAAGTAGAAGGGGTTCAATCACTGGTTAAACAAACTGACTTCAAGGTATGGGGGTCAGAGTGTGTGCATGTGTGTGTGTGTGTGTGTGTGCACACGTGCGTGTGTAGTGGGGTAGAGAGTTGCTAGTTCTTGTTATTCTCAAGGCTGAGCGAGCAATGTATCCTTCTTTGAATACACCCCTTGATCTAATCCAAACCACTTTCCACAGCCTTTCTTCCCAAGTACATTTAAAATGAGACCTTTCTGGGATGCAGGGTCCTGCATCAACTGAGGGGCTTTGGTCTGGGCGGACAGCAGCAGTTCGTAGGTGTGCTCCTCATCGGCTGTCTCCCTCCTCTCACCGATACTGCTGTTTGTGTACAGGGCCTGCGAGGGAGAGAGGGGACACTGGATCAGGGACCATTTCGCTACATCAACATAGCCTCTGCCTAGCTGGTTTAGTGCTAAACTGACACCGTCATATGATGACTTGGGCAGTGAGATAGGATCTAGTGAAGCAACCAGAGCGACCTAGGTTCATCAACAGTCCCAGCTTGTGCCTTGCAAGCAAATCAAGTAGGACCTAATCAATTTCTTAGACGATTCACCCCAAATCCACAGAGCCTGAAGCGCACATGGCTCTATAATTGTTCGATGAACACTGCCCTTGCAACTCTGAAGAAACCAATCGTGAAAGGGTGTGACTTAAGGCTAAACTAGAACATCGCTGTCAAAACACAGATATGTTTTCAAACTGTGAGTTTCAGAATCATCCGGAAGGGGTGGCGTCCATTGCACCATAAACACTCTGAGAGACTGGCAAACATTGCTGATGTTTCATGCCCACAGTAACATGCCAGTACTCCGGCCAAAGGTGTTTGGAAACGTAACCCTTTGAAGAGGAACTGTAATGGCCATCGATACTGACCTCTGAACTAACCTCTTCATGGCCTGGGACAGGATGTGATTGTTGAGCCAGTCGATCTTTCTATAATTGACAAAGAACACATTTTTGTGATTGTGTGTGGCTTGACCTAAGATGGACTCATACTGAGAAGTATAAAGTTGGCTGAAAAGATGAGAACCTCTTGTTTTAAGAGATATGCTGTCTGAATTCTGACAGGACGCACTGTAAGCCAACTCAACAACAAAGCTGAATGGAGAGAACCACTGCCATCTAATGGAGAGAAACATTTTATACAGTCACCCACCGAATCACACTGTATGTTTATTTAGAGGAAGGCAGACTCTGACACCAACCTTTCCGGCTTCACTGTCAGGTCGCCCAGAGTCTCTGTCGGAGGACTTGCCGCTAGCCAAGCTGTCCAGAGAATGGCAGGAGGTGGCCTCAAACAGAGCTTCGTACGGGCTCTCCTCTTCAGCCCCCGGGGCAAGTCCCGAAATCAGCTCACTCACTACCTCCAGCTCAACTACAACACACATTAGAATACATAAAATATATACAAATACAGGAGGATATGAAAAGCTCCACACTGCTAGACAGCCTTGGCCGGTGGTTATGATTTAACACACACATATAACTGCTCATTTATGGTTTACTGAAGAGCTATTCCATACCCTTTTTCCTCTGACAAGGGCTGTCATTAGGTGGAGGGACAGGGGGAGGAGGCAAGTCTAAAACAGGTGGATTTCCTGACATATGACCTTCAAGAGAGACAAGGATAAAATGTCATTCCAAATAACATCATTAGTCAGATTCCCTTTAGAACAGACTTTCTAGATCAGTTTGTGGGCAACAGCAAGGTAAAGTCAAGGTAATCTTTTCTATAATCCCAGTGGATTGCACTTAGAACCATTTATCCCTTTTAGTACCCAGGATTAGAGCTGCTATTTGCCGACTCTTCTGTGATGGCATCTCTCTAACAGTGTCCAGCGCTGTCAGACCCCTGTTGTCCAGCATGTTCACATTAATCCCTGGAAACAGAGACAGCAGAAGGGAGAGACAGAGGCAGGGGATTATGGGGAGAGGGAAATGGAGGACAAACCAGGGCATCATGGGAAAGGGTTAGGACACCCAGTACATGTCCATTATTCATCCTTTAAATATGTGTATTGTTTTCCAAGAATCTTGACAACACCAGTACAGATATCAGCGTCTGACCTGCACTCAGGAGTTTCTGCACCACATCGGTCTTCCCAAACAAAGCGGCTTCATGGAGGGCACTGCCCTTCTCCGTCTAAAACACAACAGACACACCATGAAGAAAACCACCGTCAAAACAGGAAGACACAGCAGTCTTCCGGCAAGCAACATGAACCAAAGCAGACCTCCATCTCCTACATTCTCTGTTGAGAGGAACAGACGTAAAAAAAACTATGGGGTTGGTCACCTAAGCTTTTCATGTACATTGAATCTGCATTTTTGAAATCATCATGCTTAGACACTGTCTGACAATTTTTACATCAATTGCTTACACATCGCTTAATTGGAGTCAGAAATGGAATGCATAGTACCTCTCAAATTAAGAGACAGGTACATTTTCACCATAAGTAAATCTAGATGTAAAAGTATTGAAACCAATTTAACTTAATTTTTCTGATTCTTTATTCCTGAAGATAGATGGCGCACAGAGGTTAGGACTGGCTTGCTCAAGCTCAGATGTACTGACAGGTGTTGGGTTTGTGGAGTTGGGGAGTGGTCGGGTTGAACCCAAAGACAAAGTGATGAGATCCCGCGGCATACAGTAACCCAGGTTTGTCAACTGTAATAAGGAGACAGGCTATCTGTTGTCTCTGCTTAGTGTGCTTAACGGGTCAGTTGTTATAATTCTGATTTGGGTGAGCATCACTCGAGCCATGAAGAAAACCAAAGGGGAAGGGAGCTGGAGAGGTTGGGTGGTTCAATTAAATAATTATTTCGGATTCAGGTTGAAAATCTTCTTTTTTGGAGTCGATTGAGGGTCTGTGTTTAGATTGATGGGGAGAAATAGGTTTATAGAAAAGCAAAACTATTCCCATACATTCCTTTCAGATTTTTTTCCTGCGACCTCACTACGTGCTGAGGTGACATTTCATTTCAGACTCAGAGATATCAGCCTGACAGAGAGTAACAGAGATATCAATGGAGCCAAATTGAGCTCAAATGTATCGATCTTAAGAAAAGAAAAACGTAATTGAAATATTTTTTTGAAAATAAAAATAAAATATTTAATCATATGAAAAACTTAAATTCAATCGTATGAAAAGAACAGATTCAAACGTGATACAATTGTATGCTTAACTCAATGAATTGATTTTCGCGTTGGATCTTAATATGTCTTCGTTCAAACACATTTCTTTCACGTTCGCTTCTTTTGCGATTACAGTTTCTTCGCACCTTCGTTCGGGTCATCTTTTCGCAAAACCAAGTTTTGAGCCTCTATTGGCATGGAGGCGGGGCATTGAAATATCGATATTAGCCTTTCCATGCGCTGCTTTCCCAATGCAACCTGTGGAGAGAAGTTTAATAATTGTATAAGTTAGGCTAAATGCATGCATTTAAACAAAATAATAAACTGTTATTCACAGGTTGCATCGACGTCACTGTTGCCATGGTCACAGACACAGACATGGATCAAAGTTTAACGCGTTCTGCTTAGGGCGGTACTATGTACTCCATTAACATAATCTCCACCCAGGTTATTGGTGACCAGGGTTACAGGAGTAGATAAAAACATTGCAGACTCACGGCTTATCAGGCCTATCAGCGCACAGTCTAAGATGTGTACTATGGTTTATTTAACTAATTGATTACGATTGATGTTCATTTAATATACAGTTGTTCTTAATGTAAAAAATGTGCCGTTATTAGGGTGGCAAAAAAACTAAATTCAAATGCGTTAAAAGCTAATACTTAACTCATTAACTGGATTTTTTTGCTGATGTTTCCATTGGCTTAAGAGCAAATGGTAATTAGCCCTGTCTAACTTCAGTCACCTGAACAGGTTAGCTCCATAGATATCAGCCTGACAGAGAGTGAGGATGACTGACAACGCCTTCCTCAAGGTGAGACCCTCTGCCACAGAGGACAGAGACCTGACCGGGAGACGGAGTCATCCAAGCATCGTAGAGGAGTGAACAGCCAATCAGACCATGGTTAAGATCCCACTAACTGCATCCCTTCCTCATTTGACATGGACCTATTATGTCTTAACGCTCTACTTTCTTTTCTCTGTACTGTCGATTCAAGAGACTGTCACCAAACTCAAGAGGCACCAAACAACAGGTGTCTAAACCTGACACCTGGATGTCAAATATTTGAGCCGAGCACAGGCATGAAACCACTGTAATGTTAGGGGATTGGGGGGGGGGTAGGCTGTAATCGTCACTTAGCCAGTGGAGATGGTGGGGTTGCTGGTTGTCCGGCCAAGGAGGCCATGGGTTTTAAGTGCGATGTTTCTACGACCATTCAACGTAATAACGGCTTAGACACAGGGGGGTTACAGCGAGTTGCAATGTAAATAGAATTCGCAACAGACCACAACGTTTTGTCTTCTTCAACATCTGTTACATGTGCGTCTGCCTTTGATAATTCATACTTCATAGTCCAATCTGTCTACTAAACTGCTTTGTTGAAAATTCAAATGGACAGTAAACTTTCTCTGACTTATCACAAAATGATTCAAGGACATTGTGGAGGCCGTTCTGAAATGGGCCAAACACTGTCATTCTAATTCAACACCTGAGCTACAGTAGTATACTACATTTGATTTCAGAAACCAATTATTTTGAGGCATGTTATGACACAAACATTTGCATAAACAGAGATTAATACCCAGAAATCTGTCTTGTAAGTCTACATCATGTAAGCTTAGATCTGCTTGTCTTTGTCAATAAAACATCTCATCCCCTAGAGGCCAGCCTGACCTTTATTATTCACTTCCATTTAAGCGATTTAATTCTGATGCCCCGCTTCTTGGACAGCTAGAACAAACAGCTTTAAGCAAAACCTGCAGGATATTTCCTGAATAAACAGCATTAATTACAAGTTTGATTAGTTAAGTGTACCCCGTCAGCTGCCACCCGCGTGTTTTGCTAGGAACAATTATTTGGTCGCCAAATTAAAGCAGATCATTTTCCAGCTCGTAGCGCTACGCTAATGAAAACCTGCAGGAAGCTGGGCCTGAAGGACTCGCGTGACATACCTGCTATTGACTGAAAGAGAGTGGAGGTAGGACACATCTAATGCACGGCACACATTGGCATAAGTGTCCATTGGAAGTGCCTTGCACATTGTGGCCAAAATCAAGGGCTCAAAACACTTGATTCAAGAGCCTGACAGTGTGGACCGTCAATAGTACAGCATAGACATCTGGTCTCCCCGTATTCAAGCACCAACACACCAATCCCTGAACACTAGTCAGAGCCAGTGCTCTCCTCGGTCCTCACCTCGTAGTTGATGTCCATGCCGGCGTCCAGCAGCACCTCCACCACAGGCAGGTGTCCATTGCGCGAGGCCAGGTGCAGCGGCGTGTGTTTCTTGGTGTTACAGCTGAGCAGGTTGGGGTGGGCGACGAGCAGCAGCTTGACCACCTCCAGCCGGCCGTAGAGCGCCGCCAGGTCCAGCGGAGACTCAAACCGGTTGTTCCGCATGGTGGGGTCAGTCAGCTCCTCCAGTAGCAGACGGACCACCTCAGAATGGCCGTACTGGGCAGCACAGTGGAGGGGGGTCTCGTTGTCGTTGTTCTGTTTGGGTGGGGGGTGGGGGGTTATGGAGGCAGAGGGGGAGCATCCAGGTTGAGACAGAGGTTGGTGTTGGGAAAAGGTGTGTTTGTGTGTGTGTGTGTGGGGGGGGGGCATTCAATGAGTCACAATCCAGCTGCCGTAAAGTACCGGTTTGATGACTCGCAATCGTGTCACCTAGTTTGAGCCAATGCGTGCTTAGTGACCACCACATTATCCAATTAACCTTAAAAGGTAAGAGCCCAAAGCACCATCAGGAAGACAAGTTCCAAGCGGACCTCTGGCTGGTTGAGAGCTTAATGTGCTGTGAGTGGGCACTGGAGATGTGATTGGAAAATGTCCCTATTGAGCTGAGCTGGCTAACACCTGCTTCTTATGGGGCATTGCCCGCTCATGTGACAAAAAGTGTGTCAGTTGACATTTGGCAAAGCCCTCCACACTACACAAAGACGCACACTTCTGTGATGACATGTCACTTAGATGTTTAAAGTAATAGCTTCATGCAGACAGACAAGCACCAGTTGGAGACCGAGGGGAGTTTTGCGGTGACAGAAGCAGACAGTGTTGAGTGTGACCCATGCAACACTTCACATGCAGAAGCTGACATTACCAGAAAGACCCAGCAAGCTAGAGTGATGAGAAACAAGGCTCCTGTGTTAATAATAATAATAATGGCAGTTCCTTTTAGTAATTATGCAGCCACTCTTATTCATAGCAACTTAAAGTACAACTTAAAGTATATTTTCATACTTTTTGTTCCAGTTCCCCTTTTTCGAATCCACAACTCTGGTGTTGCAAGGTTTATGATGGGAAACTTGAGGTTAACAGTCAGAGTATACAAGGAGGCAGACTGTGCAAAGTTTTTTTTTAAATAGAAATCATACTATGCGATAACAAGGTTAAAACAAAATATTTACAGACACTTACACGAACACTTCAATTCTTATCACACCTCAACCAGTATAGTGGATATTAACTGAGTCCAGCATAAACTGCAGCCATGCTGAATCTCTACATCTGATGGACAAGATTAGAGAATCTTAGAACACTGCAGGGATCAGAGCCATATGTCCACAATCTGAAAACATCTTTTAAATAAAATCTCAAGTTGATGTGCTGCTAACAGTTGCTTCCTCTACTGTCCCATACTAAAGTCAAAGCAGTGGTCCTCTGAATGCAGACAAGTAACCGCTCTCCTCTAACTGAATGGTGCTTTTAGTTTATAAATCACTGAACGGTTTAGGCCCCGAATGCATTTCTGATATGTTTGAAGAATATAAACCGAGCAGGGCTCTTAGATCCATGAACACAGGTCAGCTAGTAGAGCCCAGAGTCCAAACTAAACATGGCAAAGCTGCGTTTAGCAGTTATGCTGCACAAAACTGGAATAAACTACCAGAAGATCTTAGACATGCCCCAAACGTATCAATTTTTAAATCCAGGTTAAAAACACTTCTTATTCAGGTTAAAAACAGTTTCTTATTCTATGTTTCATTATTATGATGCCGTTTTGATTTCATTTGAGTATTTGTTTTTATGCCATTGTATTTTTTTATTTTTCTTTGTAAAGCACATTGAATTGCTTCTATGTATGAATAGTGCTATATAAATGAACTTGCTTGCTATACAGAGACACCAGCAGCATAGCCACATCTGCAACATTTCAGTTCAGCAGTGATCACTATTCTAACCCATTACAATGTACTACAAAAACCTGCCAGAAGAGGGTGCAATAAATATCAATATAAAGGCAAACACGAAAGTAAAAAAATGAATAGCTGCTACTGTTGTGAGACCAACCCTAAAGCACACATGCTAGCTAATCTGCCAGTTAACAACAAATGCGGCAGGGTGTGGTAACAACGGTCTATAAGAACATGCCCTGACTACCAGTCATGCCACACATGCCACAGGCACATACGGGCAGCAGCTGGCAGGAGAATACCCACACAGTGGGCATGGTTAGTTCACTCCCTGAGGTGCCAGCTGAACCTTTTCTGAAGCAGGGTTATAGAGATGGGGGTGAGGGCCGGGGCAGGAAGGCATCGAGGACAGGTGTTGGCAACTCCTCGGGTGACTAAGACAAAGCATAAGCTCCGGATGGTATCAACAGGTAACTGCTGCTGTAGTGTAAAAGGTACTGAAAGAAAATGGAGAGGAGAGAGTGAGAAGAGTGAGGGAGAAGAGTGGGAAGAAAAGAGAGAATGAAAGCGAGAGGTGTTGTACTACTCTGGCAGGGACAGGCCACAGCTTGAGCTGAGAGAAAGGATCAGGAAATACAAATAAAAAATTGAGCCGAGGGAAAACAAAAACGACACCTGCCTTTCAGGAGATAGGAGAGGAAAGGCTGGCTGAGAGTGACTCTGTCTGGCCTTGTGTGAACTGCACAGAATAAACACAATAGTTCGCCACAGAGAACAGGAAAACAAAAGGCCTCCGTTTAGGGAAATTAACCACAAGCACCCTAGTCTTTAATCCTGCTGCGGTTTTGTGAGTTAAGGTTTGAGATTCTATTACTAGATCCTTCCTGCTTCTCTGTGTTTTTGGTTTCTCTCTCAGGCTCTCTTCCTCTCTCTCTCTGTCTTTTTCATTCCCTGGTGCAGGGCCATGGCATGGCCACACAAAGGAACATGCTGCATGGCATCTGTGACGCACTGTCAACTGTTTTGTCATCCCCAGCTTTTACTCCCAACTGTTAGCTGTAAACTGATTTAAAGGAACATGCTTTAGAGCCTCGGGTACAAGACCACTAGCAAAGCCTAGATATATCAACAATGGCTAACCTCTGACTAAACTCTCTGATTATGGCCTATTGAAATCTAACAAGAACAAAAAAATATTTCCTCAACACTTACAATGAGACCGAATGTGCCATGGCATGAGAACGTGATCAGCGTCTAGTTCTAAGACACATTGAAATACAAAGCATTACCAAAAATGTGTGAGACGCCCACCCAGAGGTACAGTGGGGGCTGATGGTTCTGTGGGTGAGAGTCTGATAACGTGATCCTAAGAGCCATGGCCGGACAGACCGGAGGATGAGCTGCATGACTCAGACCTGCCCTGCACTGCCTCCATCACTCCAAACTAACCAACTACACAGGGTGCACGTGAGCAGGAAAACAAACAGTTAAAATAAAAAGTTAAAATACTAACATTGCAAAGGAGAGCCTTACACACTCCCACACTTGTCCTCCATAGGGCAGAATTGACTGATGTGATAGACAACCACAATTGACAGACAGATCAGTACTCTAAGTGTGGGTATTAGTAGACATTTCTGGACAGCACATTCAGTCGGCATCCTGTAGAAAACCAGACAGTACATTCATTAAGAGTCCTGTACGATAATAGGCCCTACACGAGGTAAACACTAGGCCCTACATTAAATATGATTCCTATCCAACCAGACCCAAAAAATGTGCCTAATTAAGAATCTAATGTGTCCGGAACACTCAAACTCCTGCACCCAATGAAAGGCTAAATTTTTTTTAAAAATAACCAGGAACATGTGGAGATTATGCGTGACCTCTGCACTGACGTGATCCCTGTCACACACACTCACACTGGAATGTTCCAGTTCCGAAAGGCGGGAGATGTGCACCGCTCTGCTGTCTATGTGTAGGGCTTTTGGCTGAGACGTTAACGTGGAGTGACTAGTGACCTCTGGCATGTGACGTGCTTACTGCTCGCTAGGCTGGCGGATCAGGGGGCGGAGGTCCGCCATGCTCTGCCCCGTGGTGGGAGGTGAGGACTGGGGGGGGAGGGGGGGGGGCAGCTGTTGCGACCACCGGGCCACAGAGTTGCCCTTACCGCCGCACGGGACCGGTGTTGTCACACACACCACTGGAACTCTTTGTTCCTTCAGGAGCCGCAGAAAATTCAGGAACCACAAACAAGCCAAGCTCATCTCAAATGCATGTCGACTGAAAATAATCAACATGCATACATCTCCGTTTTCTCCAGATCAGTCTCGCCTAATTCTTTCCTACTGCGCTCAAGCCACCACTGCATCTACAGCAGACAAAACATATATTACATTTAATGTGATAAACGCATTCAAGAGAATGAACAGAAACGCAAACTGTCCGTCAAATAGGCAGATGCTCTCCTCGGGGCCCCTCAAATCCGCGTGACTCATGCGTCTAATGTCTTTACGGCAGTGGAGAGACAAATAATGACAGAGATAAGAGGGAGAAAGAGGCCTGGTCAGATGATGTGTGGCAGCGGACACAAGGGCTGAACTGAACCCTGTGTGAAGGCTAATACACCAAGGAGCAGAGTGGCAAAGGAAAAGCCCCGTTTTTCAGTTAAGTTGGCCACTCGGATTAGGTGGCAGCCGGTAAAATCCAACGTCACTTAGGTCTCATACCAGCGGTGAAACGCTGCCAGACTGAACGTGCTGAGATGCCGGCTTGACGGCTTCTGTCGACTGCATGTGCCTTGTGCATCACACTGCCATCAACCCTCCCTCTGGAGAAGTGGACATCTGGTATACTGGGTGCGTGACTGCGCCTATGTGCACTCAGCCAACAGTCTGAAGGTACATTCTGCCAGACAGGTGACCTATATTAGAGATATGGGACTGTTAAACATTCCGCTTTGACATACTTTATCGTCACACCTTGGGAACATCACTACTGTATGTTTTTACAAAAGGAGATATGCAGAGAGTAACAACACGCTGGGATTATACTGGTGAATATTTCACAGGCAAACCTGTTATCTAGGTCAGCCTGAGTGAGACGGGGTACCTGGGGGCACCCTCAAGCTTCCTTGAATGAAATCCTCCTCCTTATTGGTGCCCAATCAAAGACATTGAAGGGGGTAATACTGAAAGCTTTGAAGTAACACTGAATAAATATTACAGCCAGGCAGATGTAGGGCCAGGAGGCCAGTGAGAGGGGCTGTTGGAGTACGCGTCTATGACGCCTTGTTTGGGGTGGGGTAGGGGACCCTCCCATCTCTAGCTAGATACCAACATGACACACACAAACCCCGATCTTCTCTGTTACGCTGCACAACCAATCGGCCGTGACACGGTTACTATGACAACATCCCTCCTCTCCCAGCCCAGCTCTCTTCTACAGTGTTGCAGACTCACCAGCAGAAAAACAGCACGCTCTGCCTGACACTGATGCAACCAGACTGGTACATAGAAAGGCTCCATGGAAGTGGTTTTTCCGGTTCAAACTAAAACACTGAGATAAGTAGGAACTGTGGGGCCCTGTGGGGACCCACAGAGAGATCTCCAGTCACATGATGCTATCACCATCATCACCACGGTTACCACTGCCAGAGCCTGCAACCAGTCATCCATGTTTCTTTATTCATAACAGCTCGTCAATTATTTAGATCTGCTGGGGCCAGGTACCGGACCCCGTAAAATGCCATTCCAAAACCAACAGAGAAGCCAACTCCCACAGATGACAACTGGCAAGTCTTTGGGAAATGAACATTTGCGTTAAGAAGAGCAATAGCCACACATTACTACAGAGGACATGACATAAGTGATAACCACACATTTATAGAAAGGACAAGACGTATAAATGAATCCCAAATCAATGACATTTGTTTTCAAAATCACAACATTGATGTTTCAAAGAATGGACCAGCAAACTAAATTGTTGAGGTGTGTCTGTAGTATGCCCTGGGGGGAGGGAACGTATCAAAGGGGTAAACTATTGAAATGTTGGCTCAATTAAGCTAATTATAAGTGTTTTGGATGTAACATGAAATGTTATGGCTAGAAATGTTAAGCTTTATGATAAGATGATAAGCACATTTCTTTATCTAAAAATAGCCGTGCTAGGTATGAGAAAAATATTGCAGCATATGTTATGATGTCATGGATATCACAAGGAAAGACAGAAACCACATGACTGTATAGAACCTTGATTAAAGTTGGCTATATAGAGAACGTTTCGTTATAATCCCAAGGTGAATGTACAAAAACCATTCCTAAAAAACTTTTATCCCCCAAATCACATCAAAAAACAGCAGTATTAACTTGGTGAATCAACATTTTCATTTCTTCACAGTTACCAAAAGGCGAAAGTATTTAGAGAGAACCCAGGTGAAACACCAAGAAATGTCTCTACAAAAGACTGAAAGAGCAAGCTAAGCAGCAAAGCCAAGAGTCAAACCTAACCAAGCATCAAAACCAAGCGTGGCAAAGACAGCTGGGCTAGTACTATGGAAGCAAGGAAGAGCATAACAGGGCGGCAGTAGTAGTGTTCTGAGCAGCTCTGGCTGGCTGGGTACACACCTTGGCATTAATATGCAGGTCAAAGGGCCCGCAGCGTTTGAATTCTTTGTGCTCTACAGAAGAGCTCTAAGGAGAGAAGATAGATGAGGCAATGGTTTTTCACTCACACACAGGCAATGAATGACAGTTGCAAAATCAGTCAAAAAAATATTAAAGGGGAAGTTCATACATTTTGAAATGTGTCCTTATTTACCCTGTTCCTGTGCTTGTATTTAATACCCCAAACATCTAAAGGAGACACTGACAAATGCAGAAAAAAGATAATTATATTATAAAGGGTATTGAAGAAGTGTTGTTTTGAAATGGAGTACTTCCAAAATATTTTGCTAATACCTGCGAATGCACGCTCAGTAGATTAAAAGTATTCCCAGTGATTTTCTTTTATTCATTTCAGTCCTGTTATGGAGCAGAGTTGCCAGTCTCAAATAAATTTCGGTTAAAGCTCTGGTGATAACTCAAATAAATATAAGCATTGATTCAAGAGGTGGAGGAATAAATCGGCTGATGTGGACCTGAAAATAAGCTGTTGGCCACATTTCTTCTCGATAAGTCAGCTATACATCCATCTAAATAGCAAGCTACCCATATATCTCAGTCAGTGCCACTGGCATAGGACACATAGTAAACAAAAAATGTTTGTTACCTCAGTTCTAGTAATAGCTACCACAAGCAGGACAGTCAAAAAAAACGGGAATTCAAATACATACGTTGAATAAAGATAACCAGATTCCAGTTAATTGGTTATCTAGAGAGACCAATACATTTTTTTCTCCCTCTGAGTTCTGAACCTCTAAAACAGATTGGTTGATTTCAAATAGGTTCATTAAAAAATTGGTTGACACATTTGGCTGACTTACCACTTGGCATTGACTGCAAAGTATTATGAAAACTAGTCTTATTATAGTATAAAGCCCTTCTTAACACCTCATAACACAGTACATCAACATGTCATTCTTGCTGTTTACGCAATGAATGGCTGGGGGGAAAGCCAATCTCATGAATACATATTTGCATTTTTTTCTTGTTAATGTAAATTTGATGTCATAGAAAACATGAATTAAAATGAGTTGGTTTGGAGTTGACTGATGACAACTTCCAGCGCATTAACAATCTTAATATAGATATGTTCTACAAAACTAAGTAATCACCAATTGGATTATTTCTAACCAGTCAGAGTATAAAACACTAACAGTGAAAAAGACGTAAAAAGAACAATCTGAAACATGAAGAGCCTAAACGGAATTGGAATAAAGCAGAAAATTAAAAATACTGTTTTTAAAGCTCCAAAACACTCCAAACTAATATTCGGAATCTGAATAAGCTATAATAAACTCTAACTGAAAAGCTTGTTTTGGTTACAGTATATCATCATATATATCAATTTGTTGTGGGAAAACTTCATGACTTTTTTTGCCCATATCCCAAAGCCATAAAAAGAAAGATTTCAGAAAAACCTTTGACTTCAATTACTTGGCTTTTAAGTCAATGAAAAAAAGGAAGAAACAGGTCAATAACTGTAACTAGATAGTAACATCAGACCCAAGAGAGCATAAGCCCCACTGCAGTGAAGCCTTTGTCTGCTCCTGTAGCTGATACAGAGGAGAGTCATTGTGTGCTAGTCACACACTTTCTTCAGGCAAGTCTGAACCCAGACTCAAATCAATTCTTTAAAAATAATGTTTCTGTAACAAAATGGTTTGGTGGATCTCCTACAAGAACAGAAATAGTGAAAATCACATGGATGAACTTCCCCCTTAACAGAAACATGAACAAAGTTGAGTTAATGAACAAACAGATGTCATGAACAGGCATAGAGATGGTGGAGAGAAATGACACAAAGTGAGCTGGCAACTGATCAAAGGATGACAATGACAGGAATCCAAACAGTGAGTCTAATGCATTCAATTGCCTCTGAGGTACTACTGGCAAGTAATTAAGCAATGTCTGTATCAATAGCATCTCGGCTCTGTGGCTGAGACTGGATGTGTCACACTGTCTCATGATGGGTCATTTCTGCTAAAACGGTGACGATACCACAAATGAGATCACAGACAAGACAGTTAGGATAGAGACTGAAGGTGTTGCTGGTGGCTGCGCAGTGAGGAGCCTCTACACACCATGCCTGGATGTACGTTAAGTTCAAAGAAGACACATTCACTAGGTTGGCGTCACTTCCAGACAAATATTAGTGCAGTCAATCTCATGATGCAAAGCAGCGTATGGTCTAGCGTTGAAAAAAAAAAAAACAAGCCGCGTCCCAGTATGATCAGTATTCTGAAGAAATATTATTTTCAGTTTCGGCACCGTTAATAGCGTACATAGTTTAAAAAAAAAAAAAAAAAAAAAAAAAAAAAAAAAAAGACAGAAAGTAGGTCAATACCACAAGCTGAATAATGAGCTGCATTGGCTATTCCTATCGTCAATACTGTGTGTGACAGGAACTCAATGTAACACTAGAGCTCACTGACTGCGGTTAACAGGACATACTAAAGGGATACAGCAGGGAGGGGGGGGGGGTCAAACCTGTTCGTTGAGTTTGGGGTGTGAGGGGCCTTGATGAATGAGCAGCCTGACGATACGTTGATCCCCCTTCCATGCGGCCAGGTGCAGGGGGTAGCAGCCCTTATTGTCAGCGATGTTGGTCAAGGCCTCGTTGCGAAGCAGCGCCTCCACAACCTCACTGTGGAATGGACAGGCATTCCCAGAAGATTACAACGTGACCTAGGCTACGCTGACGGCATATGTTATCTCAGTTAACCACACAAATATGGCATACCACACTAGCTGATTTCAGTTACCGTTATCATTCACAGGAGAGGAGCAGAACTAGTTATCTACCTGTGTCCGTTCAGGGCTGCGTGGTGTAGAGGAGTATACCCAGTGCTGTCCACACAGTTCACATTAGGACCCCTCCAGATACTGTGAAGAGAGAGGGATCTAGATCACATGACACTCAAACAGCATAACACAGCTCACGGAAGAGCCAAAAGTAAATATATTTACAAATTAAACCATGTTCCATATTTCAGTGGTCAAGAAATGCAGATTGACACCAACAAGTGTGTAAACTGTGTAACAGCAACGTCCACTCTATGCAACGCCCCCCATCCACAGCCACGGTTAAACATCACAGATCAAACTCGGCCATAAAAGGTCTACAGAACATCAAAATGTTTCATTGTGTACCTATATTTTTCATATTCTGCGCACATTATGATCCTTGTAAAAAATTAAAAAATAAAAGTTCAGGGTAGCCCGACCCATGCCAGTGGTGAGTCAAAATGGTCACTTTGTGTCATATACAGTGTCAGCTGTTATAATCACTATGAAGAGTGACAACGCAGGTCATACCCAGAACAGAATGAGTCTATTGTGTCTACATTGAAGTTACCTCAGAACACCACTGACATAGAGCAGTCCCCCCCCCCCCACCACAATGAGTGACTGACTGACATGCTGGGTAGCCCATCATCAGCACCATGGACAGAGCCCAACACCTATTATAAACTGCACTCTATGCAAATGCTTTACCAAACCGGTTCTTCATTTACAACCCTTTTTCCAAAAAGTTGGGATGCTGCATAAAATGTAAATAAAATAGAATACAATGATGTGCAAATCATTTAATCCCCATATTTAACTGAAAATACAAAGTACAGAGACAACATATCAAAAGTTGAACCAGAGAAGTGTTATTGTTTTGGGGCAAAAAATATGCCCATTTTGTATTTGATGTTAGCAACACGTTTCAAAAAGTTGGGACAGGGGCATGTTTACCACTGTGTTGCATCTCTTCTTTTAACAACTCACTGCATGCGTTTGGGAATTAAGGAAGACAAATTGCTGTTGTTTTGAAAGTGAATGATCTCCCATTCTTGCTTGATATAGGATTTCAGCTGCTCAACAGTTCAGGTTCTCCTTTGTCATATTTTCCATTTCATAATGCATCAAATGTTTTCAATAGGTGACAGGTCTATACTGCAGGCAGGCCAGTTTAACATCAGACTCTTTTACTAAAGAGCTATGCTGCTGTAATACATGCAGAATGTGGTTTGGCATTGTCTTGCTGAAATAAGCAAGGCCTTCCCTGAAAAAGACATTGTCTGAATGGCAGTATATGTTGCTCCAAAACCTGTATATATAGTTCACCATTAATGGTGCCTTCACAGATGTGCAAATCACCCATGCCATGTGCACTAATGCACCCCCATACCATCACGGATGCTGGCTTTTGAACTATGCAATGATAACAAGCCGGATGGTCCCTTTCCTTTTAACGCCCGGAGGATGGGCATCCATGGTTCCCAAAAATAATTTCAAATTTGAAATTATTGATTTGTCAGACCACAGGACAGTTTTCCACTTTGCCGAAGTCCATCTTAAATGAGCACAGGCCCAGAGAACATGGCAGCATTTCGGGATCTTGTTTATACATGGTTTCTTCTTTGCATGGTAAAGTTTTATCTTGCATTTGTGGATACAGCGACGTACTGTGTTCACAGACAATGGTTTTTGGAGGTGTTCCTGAGCCCATGCAGTGATTTCCACTACAGAATCGTGTCTGTTTTTAATGCAGTGCCGTCTGAAGGCCCGCACGGTCATCCAGTATTGGTTTTCGGCCCAGTCCCTTGCATACAGAGGTTTTTCTGGATTCCCTGAATCTTTCAATGATAATGTAGGTTATGAGATCCCCAAACTCTTTGCAACTTTAGGTTGCGAAACGTTATTCTTAAAGTGTTGCATTATTTGCCCATGCAGTCTCTCACAGTGGTGAACCCATCCCCATCTTCTTCTACTTCTGAAAGACTCATCCTCTCTGGGATGCTCTTTTTACACCCAATCCTGATACTGACCTGTGGCCAATTAACCTAATTAATTGTGAGCTGTTCCTCCAGGTTCTTTTTTTGTGTTGTACAACTTCTCCAGTCTTTTGTTGCTCCTGTCCCAGCTTTTCTGAAACATGTTGCTGGCATCAAATTCAAAGTGGGCATATATTTTTCAAGGAACAATAAAAATGTTCAGTTTCTACATTTGATATGTTGTCTTTGTACTATTTCCTATTGAATATACGGTTAAAATGATTTGCTCTTCTTTGCATTCGGTTTTTAGTTCCATTTTACGCAGCGTCCCAACTTTTTTGGAAACAGGGTTGTAGACAAATCTGTAGCAGTTTGATTAGAACTCAGACAATCAGGGCTGATGTATGGCTCAGTGGTAAGGTCACTGCCTCGCAGGACAAAGTACAGTCAAATAGACCAATTTCTCTCCTCAACACACATTTAAAAAAACATTAGCAACAACTCCGGCTAACAGGTTCAGCTTGTTGGTGGTTAAACTAGTTCATTCAAATCAGACTGGCTTCATCCCAAACAGAGACTAGCTCTTCAATCTGATTTTCATGTTTCTTTTTCATGTCTGTCTTCCTGTTTGCTTTCCTATATATTTACATTTGCAAGTGTATATTTATTCTGTGGCTTCAAATACAAGAAAATCAGACCTTATTACCACAGAACAGAAAGGCCAATACAGGGCTAGCAGGAATGGGTGGGTGTGGCTAAACAGAGCTGATAACATCCCAGGTTCCAGTCGCTCAGTGTTCTTGGCAGTGTACCATGTTTCACAGCCTAGCCCGACCAAGGTGGGAGGCGTTTCCAGAGGAATTTTACCACAAGACTCTCTGGAGAGAGGGAACGGCATTAGGAAACACTGGTCAGGTCAGCAGCACTAGGCATTAGAAGAGGGTTTGTTTGTACACACAGTAAAACACAGAAGGACTAACCCCCCCCCCCCAACAGGCCAAACCAAGCAGGACCATTTCAGAAAGGTGCTTAATTTAGTATTAGGCCTATACAGCCCTATAAAATTATCTTTAGCACACTTATTAACGCAAATTAACAACCCTGTTATGCCTCTATTGGTTAGGACATCCATAGTTACTAAAAGGATGGAGTATCCGATCTGTAACAATCGGAAAAAGCACTACATTTCAGAAATACAACTCCATCATTGTATTGCACTTATGTCGTTAACAATTCATATGTTAATTCCACGGTCACCGCATAAAACGTGGTTAGACTGTGTACTGAAGGGGCAATACAGCCTGAACAAAGACCTACAGCTCTAGATTTTTCATCCACTTAATGCTGAACTCAGCTGTCAGTTCAGATGGTTTGTTTCTTTTAATCAGCAGATACAGCGAGGGATGAAGAGAGTGAGTAATTAAACAGGCCGAGAAAGCCCGGGCCCTAGGAGAATAGCATCGCATGCCAGCAGCAGTCCTACACTGGCACTGCAACATGCACACTGAGCACATCCTAAATTAATGATGTGGCAAGAAAATCCCAGCGCTGGAAAAACAAAGGTCTGAGCGAGAAGAGACGGCTGACATGAAGAGACCTGAGAAGGACATGACTGACAAGACGAGAGCACACAGAATCTACGATGTACCTACGATGATGAAACCACTGGCATGGACAACAGGCACAATCTCAGACGGGTTTTATGACTGGGGAGATGAGGGTGACAACATGATGACCTCACCATAGCTATAAAGATTCGGGGGGGAGGGTAAAAAGAATTCTACCTTTGACCCTTTACAGCTACACAGTAGCTTTGCTCTGATCAACTCTTGTTTTCGTTGCGTGGTGGTAATGGTCACTTCTGCCCCGTTAAATAAATCTCCCATAATAGCTCTGAGAGCAGCCCGCAATTACCCAGTCAGAGCAGTCTCATTAAATAAGTGTCTCTGCATTCTAGCCTCCAGAGCAAAACAGCCAGAAGCTCTGCATCACGAATTAGAGACGCTGTTCATCCATACCTATATAGTCTTAAATAATCAGCCATCCCCATATAGCCTAATCAGCCCCAACTACCATCTCACAATCAGCACAACAGGATAGAAGTATCCCGGTATCTCAGTCAGCAGCACAGACAAGACTACTAGCAGAGTGATGAACAACAATATAGTGGTGAATGAAAACCTCTAGAGGTCTAATGCAAATCCCTCCAAACCAGCCACCCCCTAGAGAATCTAAGCTAAGTAGTGAAGAGTATTGCAGAGGACTGACTGGATTAGCACATTTCAAGTTTAATGCCAACAGACTCTACATTGCAAATAAAAACTGAGCGGAAGCAAAAACTAAAACTGGACGCTCGGCAGTTATTGTCCCAGATAAAATATTTTATATAATAGCTTAGTGAAAATAATGCATAACCAAATGAGAACTGATTTGGCCCGGGTTGTACTGCTTGCATGATTACATAGACACATGGTCTGACTGGAAACATGTCAGACCATGTGTCTAGGGTCTGACATGGCTGTTAAGACTGGATCACGTCAAGACAGTCAGGACGCAGTGTAAAATGTAGCCTATAATGTGGCGATAATATGCTGTACTAGTGCAGCCTGAAGTGTAAGGCTCACCACATCCCCTGAGTATTTTAGAGGAGTAGAACCCAAGGGCGTGAGTCATAGGCACTTAAAAATCCACTTCATCCTCTTATAGACCAGTTGGTTGTTTAGCAACAAAGTCCATGTGTACACATTAGACAATTTTGGCTTAGATTACTGACAGCATGTAAACTACAGTTTGACTACAGTATTTTTGTACAAGTGTACAAAAAACTTGTACAAAAATTTTTTTGTACAAGTGTACAAAAATGATAAAATTAATTTGCAGAGTACATGTTGTCACTTTAATACGTTGATGGAAAACTTGTTTAAATGGGACACCTTAATGACAACAGCTTGGCTGTCAAAACATCGGTTGTGACAACAGAGTTTCTAGAGCGCCCCCGTAGCTACACGCTCCCCAGGGTAATCCCTGATCCAACCACATGCAACTGGATTGCCAACTTCAGTAGTTGTCGAATTCACAAAGGCTGCCCTTTTGGACCTTGATATATCTCCAGGGGGAGCCTTCACAATTAGCCTTCCTTCTATTGCATTTCATCTTGATCTGGGAGAATGTAAGCCAACTAATATTCAACAAATACAGTTCACAAACTCATATTTGAACCAAACACCTTCCTGTTGTGGAGTCAGAAATAAAGAATGAACCCCGCACACCTACCCAACCAAACAACCAGTAGACCCTGAGTTCTCTATGCTTGACAAGTAGTATGATGCTGCAAACATATGTACTGTATTGTCATGTTTCCCGTTCTGATGGTGCTGGTCCTAAACCTAAGATTAAAGTGCAAAGAAACCGGTCCTTTCAATGTTAATTCATGTACATGTAAAACAATCTGTGCTTCCAATCCCATTAAATGATGGTTCCCATGGCACTTCAGTAAAAGGAAAAAAAAAGTGCCAAATATTGATGACATGTTTAAAATTAACTCTTTTATGACCTTATAGACCAAAACATTAAGTCAAGCGATCAGAAATTATTGTTTGACTGGAATGGTCAAACTGCCCCAAACCCTATTCAATGAAATAAGCAACACGCTTCATGATTTATCAACTAATAAAAATGTTAAACTCATGAGACTTTTGACATTGAGATTTTTATTCCGCATTCCAAGTTTTAAACAATCATTATATTAACTATGAATTTGTAGGGGGTGTGTGGTTATTAAACAGCCTTCAACTGGACAGAAAAGCTGGTCATGCAGAAACATCTGCTGGACAGAACCTGTCAACTTCAGGTTTTATGACTAACCATAAATCCATCAACATCTATAACACAACATAGGAAAGTAATAACCAATATCATGGAAAATACATTACATAGGTACATATTAAGAAAGAATGATCAAAGCCACAGCTTTACATTTCCAGTCAAACAGACAACTTGCTCTGGCCATTGGTGGGCATGGTCAGGTGTGTGTGGAGGTTCATGGGAAGCTTTCAACTATTTCTACGGTTTATTCAAGTTTTTGTCATTATTAAGAAGACAGTTTGTCCAAATTGAACGTTATGTACTAAAGTTATTAAATATTACATGAATCCAATGAATGATTAAATATTACATGAATCCTAATTGCCAATTTGGTCACAATAAATAAACTTAATTTCACAGAGATAAGAGAGGTAATTACATTTAGACAAACTAATGTTCCAGGAACTGCTAATCATATCTGTTACTTACTACCGAAATGATTTCAGAACTATCTAAAACTGCACGTGTCAAAATCCTCTATCTGCGGTAGAATAACTCAGGATTGATATGTTGATATTACTGTCGTTAGCTTTCTGACTTAACAACAATGACTGTGTATAATTTTTATGTTGGGTTTCACCACAAACAAGCATAAAAACGTGTGCACATCCTCCTGTTATGTCACTCCGGATAAGACAGTCTGCTAAATGAAAATGTAAAATGTAGGAGTAGGGGAGGGGGTATGATGCATGGGAGCTGACTTAAGAATTCCTATTTGAAAGGAAAGAGCTAATCCTTAATTTCCCTGAGGGAATATCAGTTGGATGAGTAAAGTCTGAAAGAGATTCTGCAGGGCTGTAATTTTGTGTTGCACAAAGCCGGCCAGTAAGAGGACCGAGGACAATAATAACAATCCTCTCCCTCTTTCTTGCATTCTTTTTGTATAAGGAGAAGACTGTTGAAGCTACTCACAGAAGCCCAACGTCTCCACAGACTCCATTCGCTACCTTTATTCTCGTTGTCACTCACACAAAAACAGAAATCCCTTTTCTTACTTTGTGTTGCTGCCCGCCTTGCCGCCTATCTACTGCAGCAACAACTGAAGTGCTATGAGTCAAACAACACTCTGGTTTTTACGGTAGTCACTTTGTCAAAAAAGTACTATAGCTTGACAAGTACAAACAGCTGCTGAGGAGTGAGAAGTGGAGCTCATTTAGTAAGGTTTTTATATTGTGCCTGTGCAACCGGTAGATACACAACATTCACTTGAACACAGGATGGGTGTCATGGGAAGGCAGCCATTTTTGCATTTGGCCTTATTTCACTATCTGTGCTTGTAGTTAGTCCCACTGAAAGTTCTCTCATTTTTTTTCTTTTACAGAAAGTTCTGTGGTCGTTGACAACAATGACATATGAAAATACATCTATGCCATTTTAGGAAATGCTTTAACATACTTTAAACTGATTTTATTATCTTACTCTGGATCACATCTCTGTGTTCTGGGGATAAACTAAAAATTAGCAAACTTCCTTTTTAATGTACAAAAATAGGATAGAAGTTTAAGTGTAAAGAATTAAAATGGAGACGATATAGTACAGGTTGGACTTTGACAATTAAAACTTTCAAATTCACTGCTCAAAAAAATCAAGGGAACACTAAAATCACACATCGGATAAATGAACTAGATTAAAAATTAAAATATTTACTGTACATTGTGTAATTCGTTGAGAACAAAATTACGTAACAACGGTTAATGGAAACCAAAATCACCAACCGACTGAGGGCTGGACTCAAAACACCGAAAAACAAAGTAAACAATTGAAATCACAGGCTGTACAAACTTGCGCGAATTTCATCACGGCAAATAGTAATGTGACTCGGTAGTGTGTTTGGCCCCCACGTGCCGGTATGCACTCCTGGGCATGCTCCTGATGAGACGGTGGATGGTGTCCAGCGGGATCTCCTCCCAGACATGGATCTGGGCATCAGTGAGCTCCAGGACAGCCTGTGGCACTACTTGACAGCATCGGATGCACCAATACATAATGTCCCAGAGGTTCTCTGCCTTCGTCATCCAGGAACTGCCTACACACTTTTGCCAAATGAAGCCAGACACTGTCCTGCACCAGGAGGAACCCAGGGCCCACTGCACCAACGTAAGGTCTGACGATGGGTCTGAGGATTTCATCCTGGTACCTAATAGCAGTCAAGGTACTGTTGGCTAGCATGTGGAGTTCTGTGCGACCCTCCAAGGATATGCCACCCCAGACCATTACTGACCCACCGGCAAACCGGTCACGCTGGATGATGTTGCAGGCAGCATAGCGTTCACCACAGTGTGTCCAGACTCTATCATGTCTGTCACATGTGCTCAGTGTGAACCTGCTCTCATCTGTGAAGAGAACGGGGCACCAGATTTTTTTCAACAGTTCATTATCAAAAAGATGGCTGGAGGTCAACACATTAAAGAATGTTGACTTGACATGGGAAAATCTGTTTGTTCTAAATTAGTCTTTTAACCCAGCATAGAAAATCTCCTAAAATCCTAAAAATTAGAGTAGACAAAAACCTTTAAATTGACCTTAAACAGTGGGTGGATGAGAGGCATAGTAGGAAATACAATTTAAAATGTAAATTATAATAGTGTGGATTACCAGCAAAATTGTTGATTTGGAGTTTCAAAGTAAGGGTGCATTATATAAATTGTAAATTCAAGAGCCTGTTGTGTCTTAACTGTTGGCAAGAAGTATTATGAAAAAAAATATCTTAGCCTCCGTGTCCACTCCATGTATGTGGGTAATGCATGCCCACATACAGAGTGTCAAGGATGCATATGGGCACAGCGTCCCTTTGGAATCAGCAAAAGCAAATTCAGGAAAGCATTGATAATGTGTGGAGTTAATTAATGCACTTCCAGTGCACTCCAGTAGTAATTGACCAGTGACCCACGTTCTGTTAGTTTTTTACTCTAGCCAATTGGATTTTAAGCGAATCAATGATTAAGAGGTTCAAGCACAGACTTTCAGCTTTTATTTGATGCATCCTCAGCATTCGACGACTGTTCTGCCAGCCCTATACTGCAGCCATATTCAGTTCCTGTTTGTTTCTGGGAATTTGTTTCAGTCTTGTCTTCAGCAAGTAAAATGCATGATCAATTAAATTCAGGTCAGGTTACATGGCCAAACAAGAATATTCAAATTTTTGGCACTTACAAAATCCTTGGTTGCTTTAGCAGTCTGTCACTGTCCTGCTACAAGTGCCGTCCAATGCGATTGAAGCAAATGTTTGTACCTAAGCAGACACTGTGCACTGTGAATTTATCCTTTTGTCACAGTCAGCTGTTCATCAATGAAAATAAGTGCCCCAGTTCCAGTAGGAGTCAGAATTGCATTTACCTCATCGCACAACTATTCATTCCCAGTTGCACATATATATACTTAATACTTGAAAATCTTTTGCCTTCATTGCTCATTTAGAATTGCCATTTTGCACAGTATTTGCCTTCATTGCACATCTATACACTCCACTTTTAACATACACTTTACTTAATACTTGTAAATTTCCTGCCCTCTTCTGCACTTCTGGTTAGATGCTAACTGCATTTCGATGTACTGTCCTCGTACTGTTCGATGACAATAAAGTTGAATCTAATTTAATCTAACATGGCCAAAACAAGCTGTAGCAAGTGTACACATTCTCAACTTTTCCATACCAGTCCCCACAGGAACCAAACAAGCAACAAGGGCTTTGCTGACCAGTGACCACTCTACACTGCACTACATAAGAAACCTGTAGCAGGAGCACAATAACAACAGTTAACATGTGCACGGAAAACACGCTCTCTACACATTCTAAGTACCCCAAAAGAACTTCCCACACTGACGATGGAACGCAGTGGGGAGACAGCGTTCTAGATCTTTGAAATAGCAATGTGAGCAATGAGAGCGGCAGAAGCATGACCCAAGCTAAGACACACCAGGCAAAGCTTGTGACGAATGGTGAAAACACTGTTTAAGCCACAACAGATGACACTGGACAAGCACTACTATAAAATGGGTAACAGTCTGAAAGTGTTCCAATTAAGGAACCTTCTTTCCCTTACGTAAGCTGGCTGAGGTAGACAGCTAGTTGAGGAGCCCCAAGCGTGTGAGGAAACGAGACAGCCACACACACTGGAGAACTCAAACCCGGCCTGAAAGCTCGATCTGTAAAAGCTGGTCTCATTGCCACGATTTGGAAGGAAATGCTAACATAACTTCAGATGCAACGCCTGTCGGTGTAAGTACACTAAAGTAGACAGGAAAGTGTGCATAATGTTGGTGTTAATAGGTTCCCAATGTCTGCTGGATGTCTTTTCAGTGTGCAGGGGGAAAGAACAGAAAACGAAATGAATATATCCCCTGGAAGGTGGTGCTTCCGACAGCCTAGATCCCTCATTAGCCTTGATCTAGAACGTCTTCTGGTGTTGACGAGATGAGGGCGTGTTCCCCCAGTGTGCCATATCAAATGACCAACTAAAAGAGAACATGGAAAAACTGGGGGGGGGTCATGGAAATTCTAAACAAACGAAAATATACTTTTTAAAGTACAGTAAAACAGGCACACAAGTAAACTCATTTTATAGGGCACTATTGGGACTCGAGACTTGGACACTGTTTAGCTGGATGGAGGTGAGGCTGAGCCCCAGTGTCAAATAAACAGATTTGTCCTCAGGCCAATTAAGCAGTGTGGCCACACAGCTATGGATAAGCAGTGCGGCTGTGCCCTAAGGCAGGCTGCCCGGCGGTGCTTGGTGCATAGTGAAGACCGGGGCACTGCCAGGACAATTGGGCTTAATTAAGAGGATGGATGGCTGCTGGCTGGGCACCGACCAGATGCACCATTTGCCAAACAGTACCTCAGCAGGCTTCTAAGTGACAAAGTCCAACCTGCACTATACCATCTCCAGTCTCCATTAGAGAGACTGGCACTTCTCTATCTGCCAAAGTCCAAGGCTCCTACAGTGGATTATACTAAATCACACTGACTTAATGAGCTCAGGGTTGTAGCGTATAGTAGTTTAAGGAAGAACATTTCTGTGTAATATCATATGCCAGTAAGTTCTTAGAAAGTCATTTGGGGCATAGCATGAAAGATTTTTCTATCGTGTGTTTTCCAATTCTACCCATTTAAGGTTAGGCTACATTTCTCCTGAAAACCACTGATTGCATTATTTCACAACTATATTGCGTACAGAAAAGAAAACATCCTGAGTAAGAGCTTACAAAGCTCTGACTTGACAAGCAGTCCTATCATTCAAGGAGATATCTACAGGAGAAGAAAATGTTGTTCGACAAGGTGAACATTCTCGCAGTTAGCTATAACATTTCAGAAGTACTAGGTATTCCGGCTGAATCACTAGCAAATAGTATCCACGCCTTTCGCAGTTAACAGATTTTAGTGAGTCATGGACAAAGGCAGTCTGTCCGGTTTGGCACATCAGTGATCATAGTTAGCAGACAGCGTTAGCTAGTTGTTAATTCAGTACATTTTGGTAATAGTTCAGCCTCTTTGTGGCTGTGCCGCGTGATTAGGTCTTTACGGCCTGTGAACAGATCTCACTGAGCGTCTGTTTCACACAGAATCTGTGATGCAGCAGGAGGCAAGGATAAACCGCTTAGGCCACACGCCGCTCTGATTGTAGAGTATGTTAAAGGGCCAAAGGAAAAAAACAGAAAAAAAAGTCAATTTACAAAGAACCAGAAACAATTTTTTACAAAGAAACACTGGTGCCAAAGGGACGGGGAATGAAGATACAGAATTTGAAAGACATGAGGGGGAGGATCAGATGATGAAAAAGGAAAAGACAAATCTAATTTCACTCATTCAACATATACCTCAGGCTGGCGTTTTCCAGTGTTATTTACCAAAAGCTTCCATGCAAGTTCCTACACACCCCCTATGCCATTATCTTCCATCTATCATATTGCTAGGAATTACAGCAAGCTAAAATTCTACCAAACTGACCAGGCAGCAGCAATTCCCAGTGATGCAGACGACCCACTTCTTCTCCCCTGGAAAGAGGCCTAGTTCAAAAACTTTGTGTGTGTTCTAGTTCAGCTGCTTAAAACAACGTCGCTAACTGATGTTTTACAAAAGAAAAGAAAATGTAATGCCTGCATAAAAATATATAGCCTCAGTAACCACAGGTCCTGAGGTTTCACCTTGTATATTCATGATTCCTCACTACTCTGCTACATTTTGGCCACAGACATCACATCTGGCTCACGCACAGAGATAGAAAGAGAGGGAGCACATTACTTTATCTCAGAAAAACAGGCAGTCTAGAGTCAGCAACTGACTAAAAAAAAAAAAAGTACACCACCAGCCACCATAATACCTCAACAAGAGGGAAGTGAAAATACATTCTGGGGAATACAGATTAGCTTGGTGCCTTCAAGAAAGACATTTTAGCACCACATTAAGAAAAGACTTCCCCCAAATAAATAACACTGAGTTAGCAAAAATGAATGCAAGACACAGAAGCTAGGCTAAAACAAGGTAAAGCTAATTGGTGGCCTTGTGTTAAGGATACTTTTTATACTGTATTATTTTTACCCTTAACCCCCTCCCAAATTCCATGATATCCAAGTCGCAATCAGAACCTTGCTTCATAAAAGTTGGAAAGACTAAAATGTTCAAGAGGCGTCGTTCTATGTCCGTCTTGCCTGTCCGTTCTCGTCCTGCTTCTCATTACTGCACGTCAAACATGAAAGAACTTGCTAGAACCTACATCCTTGGGGGGAACACAATCTCTGGCCAACAACCACAACTGAACTTGCAGGCTCCTGACCCACCATCAGGTGTGCGACAAGACAATGTGCGACAAGTCAAGACACCCCCCAGGGGATATCCTAGCCATCTACCCTGGACTGTACTCAGCCACATCTCTCAGCGGGACCCCCCCGTAATTTAACTCCACGCCAGAATGCTGCAGCTGTACTGCAAGACATAGGCCACAGCACAATTCAAGAGCCCCCCTTTTTTCCCCCCACATCTACCTACAAGTAAAACGTGTCTAGGAGTAGGAGAGTAGGTTGATGCTTTCAGAAGTATGGCCACAGTCCCAGCAGGTGGTGAGAAGACTGCTGAAATAAGCAGGGAGGGAGATGGGCAGAGACGCCAGCCAGGGAGACCATGATGTCTGGGGCAGGAGCTCCCACGCCGAAAGGCCTAGAATACGTGCATGGGCGTAAATATGACTTTATATCTCTAGACCTTGTTACCAACACTTGTTGGACCTTGTTACCAACACAAATAAGTCACACTGCATACAGTGACTCTTAAAACCCAAGGAAATCCGGACTAAGGTTTTTCAATAGCACCAGTCAGGGGTAGGATATAAGAACATTAACAAGGCATTGAATATCACCCTGAGCACAGTAAGGTCCATTATTAAGAAAAATTTAGAATATGGAACAATTGTGAATCTGCCTAGAACAGGGCATCCTCAAAAACTGAGTATCCGGGCGAAAGAGGCATTCGTCAGGGAAGCTAACAAGGTCTATGGTTACTCTAAAGAAATTACAGTCTTCCACGGCAGACCTGGGAGGCACTGTGCATACTGCAATAATAGCCCAGGAGCTTTACAAAAGGGACTTGGGAGAAGATTTGTCTTACAGCTGGACAATGACCGCAAACATACAGCCAAAGCCACACTGATGTGGCTTTGAAACAAAAAGGTCAATGTCCTGGAGTGGCCCAGTCACAGCCTGTACCTCAATCCAATTCAGAATATGTGGAAAGATAAGAAAATTGCTGTATTCCAAAGGTCCCCATTCAACCAGACAGAGCTTGAGCAATTTTGCAAGGAAGAATGGGCAAAAATGACTGTGTCCAGATGTGCAAAGGAGGTAGAGACTAATTCAAACAGACTCACGGCTGAAAATGCTGCCAAATTCCTAATTAAATCAAAACTTGATTTCATGTTGTAACAGAATTAAATGTAGAAAACTCAAAGAGGTGTGAATACTTTTGAGAGATACTGTACAAAGGCCAAAATTAATCAGTGTTGTTGTTATTAAAAGGACACACTTTATTGCCCATTGCCATTGATGATTTTGATTTTTTCAGGGGTAAACGAAGGGTCACGCAA
Organism: Esox masquinongy; assembly: GCA_016801175.1. NCBI lineage: Eukaryota > Metazoa > Chordata > Actinopteri > Esociformes > Esocidae > Esox > Esox masquinongy. The sequence continues at coordinate 59,409 of JACXGI010001802.1, forward strand.
ACACATCGTCAACAGTTCATTACGTGTCCATTTCTTTAGTGAAATACAAGGCCCACAGCGGAAAGGAGAAGTCCCTTTTTATTTATTATTAACATAATATGCTAAACTGCAGTGCAAATAACGCTGGTTTCTTTCTTATCTGGAATTACTGTTACAGTACAGTTATCATGCCAAGATTAGTTTCTATTTCTGCTTTCTCATTCTCATTCTCATTCTGGCCAGTAGAGATAACACATGAGACATAAAACTTTGGGAAAAAGGCATTTCTGAATATCAAAATAAAATGTGATAAGTGAATGAGGGAATTCTATTCTGTTTAGGCCCGACTCACAATTGTGAATCCAACCAGGCAACGGTTTAGATTTTCTCATGAAGGGACCTAGCTTACAGCTTTTAAAAAGATGTGGAGCCAGTAGACAGTCCCAATGAAATAGGCTAACCTACTGAGCAGTGTAACCGTGGCAGAAACATTGCTAACCTCCATTCACTACACAGGACCAAGAGGCCTCTTCAGAGAAGCATTGCTCTGCCCCTCCTCCCCCACACAAACATCTGTGGAATTCATCAGGGGTAAATAAGGACTGCCACCCTCACTGACAGTCTCTCTGACAAGACAAACATGTTGGTCGTAAACCTCACATGGCCTCACATTCAGATTGTCACCCCAAATTGAAATACTCCAGGAATGCCAAAACAGAGGCGTTCAGTTGCCCAGCTATAACGACGATCTCGAGTTCAACAACATCTGAAAACAGCTCAGAGGTCATGCTTCCATCCCCTGAAAGTGGCACTTGCTGCATGCTTTTTCACAACTCCTAACATTGTTCTTAGCTACTGGAAACAGTCAGGCAGCAGTGATTTCGACACTACCTGGGTGCAAGCCATGAGCATTCTCTTCCTTGTTCAACCCTTGCCTGGTCGAAAAGTGTTACATTGTTGTTAACATTAAACCACAGAAACACACACATGCTGGGAATTTATAGCAACAAATTCCTGCAGAGAGCTGTATGGTCTTTGGGGACACCATAGTTCCCAGAGTGCCTGACATTACAGAGTGATACTCATTACTACACCCTTTGCTCTGATTCAGTGCCTCTCCCCCAGAGACAGACACCAACACTCAATTGCACAAAGTGGCCCAACCAGTCATGCTGAAAGATAAAATAGGTAGGCGTAACAGACAGAAGCCAAGTGTGCTTGGTAGGATATGGAAACGTCTTTGGAACCAATTTTGTTGTCGTTGACAAAAAAATTTAGGCCTGTGGTTAAAGGGGAATTATGACAAATATCTAAGATCTGTGTGAATTCATAAAATCGCTTGAAGTAATTACTGGACAGTCTCGCTAGGCACGCAACTCTCTCACTCAGGGAGCTAATACAATTTTATACATCTTTGAAAAATAACAATCATCTACATGAAAAATTAATTTCCATCACAGCAAAAACAAAAACTCAGCAAACCCCAATAAATTTTGGTACATGCTATATACATTTTATGTGATGAATGTCAGTCGAAGTTTTTTAAGTTTACATTTTCTAACAACTCCTCTGAAGTGGGCTTGTTGGAGTAAGCAAGTTGAGTGCAGAGAGACAGTCCAACAATTACTTCAAGTGATTTATGAACTTTTACAAATCTTATATATTTGTCATTATTCCCCTTTAAGGCCGCTACACATTTAATGCCTTCAGAGCAATGGAGTGTAGTATAAAGTCAGTTCCAAAATGCTAGCCACACAAATATACATACAACTAGGTGTGAAAATTATAATTAGTCACAGTGTTTGCACATTATTTTGGCCTTTAGCTAAAGCTAACATACCACAAACCACAGGGTGTCATGATCTGGTAGCTAACAAGTAATGTACATTTTCTGAATGTCCCCAAACTGCTAAGTGCCCAAAATCCTGACAAAACATCAGCACAGCAAAGGCCAGGACATAGGGGGTCCAAACTTTGCATGGAGTGACTAAAAACCCTACATACAAGAACTTTTGAGAGGAAGCACAATTCACATGCTTGTGTGGATTGTGGCTTTCCCAGTTGTCGCTAGAGGCTTATTGTAATCACTACTCTGATTTGAATAGAAGACAGCTCCAGAAATTAGCCAGCCTGACCCAAGCTGGCACACACCTCTCCTATCCAATTTCCTTCCTCTGTGGTTAGCTTGCATCAGACATCTGCAGCCTTAGTATTGCCTACATTTTCTTTTAGAAAAATGTTGATGCTGATTTAAGCGAAATAAGACCAAGATTGAGGGTGATCCATGGCAAGGACTTACAGTGGATATAAAAAGTCTACACACCCCTGTTAAAATGCCAGGTTCTTGTGATGTAAAAAAAATGAGACAAAGATAAGTCATGTCAGAAATTTTTCCACCTTTAATGTGACCTAAAACATGAACAATTCAATTGAAAACAAAATGAAATCTTTGAGGGGGAAAATTAAAATAAAAAACTCACAATAACCGGGTTGCATAAGTGTGCACACCCTTAAACTAATACTTTATTGAAGCACCTTTTGATTTTATTACAGCACTCAGTCTTTTTGGGTAGGAGTCTATTAGCATGGCATAACTTGACGTGGCAATATTTGCCAACTCTTCTTTGCAAAAGCACTCCAAATCTGTCAGATTGCGAAGACATCTGTGCACAGCCCTCTTCAGATCACCCCACAGATGTTCAATTGGATTCAGGTCTGGGCTCTGGCTGGTCCATTCCAAAACTTTAATCTTCTTCTGGGGAAGCCATGCTTTTGTGGATTTGGATGTGTGCTTTGGGTCGTCGTGCTGAAAGGTGAACTTCCTCTTCATCTTCTGCTTTCTAATGAACGCCTGAAGGTTTTGTGCCAAAATTGTCTGGTATTTGGAACTGTTCATAATTCCCTCCACCCTGACTAAGGCCCAAGTTCCAGCTGAAGAAAAACAGCCCCAAAGCATGACGCTGCCACCACCATGCTTCACTGTGGGTATTGTGTTCTTTGGGTGATGTGCAGTGTTGTTTATGCGCCAAACATACCTTTTGGAATTATGGCAAAAAAGTTCAACCTTGGTTTCATCAGACCATAACATTTTCCCACATGCTTTTGGGGGACTTGATGTTTGTTTTTGCAAACTTCAGCTGGGCTTGGATGTTTTTCTTTGTAAGAAAAGGCTTCCGTCTTGCCACCCTACCCCATAGCCCATATGAAGAATACGGGAGATTGTTGTCACATGTAGCACACAGCCAGTACTTGCCAGAAATACCTGCAGTTACTTTAATGTTGCTGTAGGCCTCTTGGAAGCCTCCCTGACCAGTTTTCTTCTCGTCTTTTCATCAATTTTGGAGGGACGTCCAGTTCTAGGTAACGTCTCTGTTGTGCCATATTTTCTCCACTTGATGATGACTGTCTTCACTGTGTTCCATGGTATATCTAATGCTTTGGAAATTCTTTTGTACCCTTCTCCTGACTGATATCTTTCAACAATGAGATCCCTCTGATGCTTTGGAAGCTCTCTGCGAACCATGGCTTTTGCTCTGAGATGCAACTAAGAAAATGTCAGGAAAATCCTACTAGAACAGCTGAACTTTATTTGTGATTAATCAGAGTCACTTTAAGTGACGGTAGGTGTGTAATGACTTCTATTTAACATGAGTTTGATTGTTTAATTCTGAACACAGCCACATCCCCAGTTCTAAGAGGGTGTGCACACTTATGCAACCAGGTTATTGTAAGGTTTTTATTTTTCATTTTTCCCCCTCGAAGATTTCAGTTTGTTTTTCAATTGAATTGTTCACATTATAGGTCACATTAAAAGTGGAAAAAGTTCTGACATGATTTATCTTTGTCTCATTTTTTTACATCACAAAAACCTGGCATTTTCACAGGGGTGTGTAGACTTTATATCCACTGTAAGTCAAACACCTTCAATTCTCCTTCGGCACCACTTTCTCCTCAGAACTAAATTTTACAAAAAAATAATGATAAAATTAAGAACAATTTGAAATTTAGTGGATAAGTCAATCCCTATTTTGACATAATTCTTGTTTATGTTCCAGCTCAGAAGAGTACTAATACATGAATTGGGGGTTGGAACATTTTGGTGACACCAACAACTATCAGTGGAAGCACACAGCATGTTAAGATTAGTTGATTAATGAAAGTTATGCAAACACCATTTTAGTTAAGACAGTGTAACAACATCAGTGCTAAATTACCACCATATATCAGTTTAATGGATAACATAACATGTACCAGTTGGATCAAAGCGCATGTAGCATGTATTGGAACATTTAGCAAGTTTGTTTTTCATGGTGCAGTGTCCTGAGAGAGTTCTTGAGAGAGCATCCTCCCAGAGAAATGCAATGTTCTGATACACCACAACAAGGCTTAATATATCACACTTTGACAACCTACTGAAATTGTAATACAAAAGTATGGGTATGCTAACTTGATCTGAAAGAAACCTGGATTTCTACCAGCATAGCGCTTTAATCCCATCCTGATCTAGCTATAGAATCACCCAATTCTATTTTACTACTTGACTGACCGAGGAATAAAAGAGTACGGAACAGAGAATGCATTTGAAATCTTGTACCTCTGAGAGCTATTCTTTCTTTAGTGGATTATTTAGTACCCCAAAAATCTAGACTTATCCTTGATGACTGATGTTATATAAAAAGCAGCTGTCTCTATGCTTTGTCATTGGAACAAAGGTGCTTGCTGTGAATTCAGGAGATAACACACATCCCTTCATCAGGCTAGGCTCTTAGTGTCAGTTCAGACAGTGCATTCCTGTGCATTCCTCTGTTAATTTCTCCTCAGTGGGCAGCCCCGGCTCTCTCCTCTAGTCTTGACATCACTCTCCTTCCATCCCTCTGTCTCCCTCCCTTGCCTTCCATGGATTCGGCTAACCATGGCCCAGCCACAGCAGCTGTTTGGACAACCCAAGACAGGAAGTGCCCGAAAATAGCTCTTCCTGTGGACTCTTAGGATCGAGACAGGTCATGAAGCCTTTGAGATAGTCGGGGCAGTATTAGTTTGCAGTTAATGTACAACATTCTGATTTCATTTGATTCACCAAATGTTTATCAAAGATAAATTCTATTTAAGTAAAAGTGAATGCAGGAAGTTAATTTATACTGAACAGCATACTCTCTGCTTCTTCTGACATTGGCAGTGAAAGGTCACTGAACCCAACCCTGGCAAACAGCAGCCATATTAGGCCTTACTCTGTTGCTGTTCAGTCTGAAACATTATTATTTGTGCCAATCCAGTGCCAATTCTTGTTCTGTTTCAGTGTAACAGAAAGCACATGTGGGGCTTCTGAACATGACAGATCTGGTGTCTGTCCAATCTGATCTACCGCTCAGACGTTCGAGAAGTGTAAACCTGACGTAGAGCAGAGCTATGCTCCTGTTGGATTACGAAAAACATCACAAGTTTCAACATGTTCTCCATTCCTCAGTAAGAACAGCGAATAATTTGGGACGAACACTACACACCTTCACCACAGCCTGGTAACTGTGAGGATAAAAAACAATACCATTGCATTAAGCAAAGAAAGCTAACCACCTGCTGTAACAGATGTCATTATGACAACAACCTGGAATAGTATGGAAATAACACTACATGTCAATTTACTACATCAACAACCACATTTCACAGGGGAAAAAGTAGCACATGAAATTTTAATACACACAGATTTGGACCAAGGCCAATAGGACAGTGCTTTTCCAGCATGAAAATAAGTTGAGTAAACAGCACAGTGAACACCCAACAGGCCAACCATGTCCGAACAGACATCTTAATCACTGTGGTAGTTCACAATGATGCCCCTAAAAGTATTGACATTTTCATTACGTGCTCTAAATGAAATGTCACATTCAATAGCAAACATCCCCTTAGGGCCACTTTGTGGTAAACACACATCAATAGTTCTGTATAGCTCACATATACTTAGAGGCAATGCTAATAGTACATTCTAACAGACGCAGATTGTAGATTTTTAGGGAGCCTCCGGAAGCTTCTGTAAATGTGCCGATGATGCTGAACAGCCCGCAACATGACACAAAACAAACAGGTGGGCTCTTTTAGTATGTTAACATAATCTGCTCAAATTTGGTTTTCACTGTTAATCGTTCAAAACCACACAGTATGCTCCTTCAAAACAACACCTAACACAAGATCATAGAAACGCACATAAAATATTAATAAATTGAAAGTACTTGTGATCAAAAAGGTAAGCTAAATTATGTTTCACCAGTAAAACCATGAAGAATGACAATTTGTGCGTGAATGAATGTGGTTGTGTTTTTCTCTTACCGCTACATTATACATTAAGTGGTCTGCAGCCTGTTGTCTACGAGTACTGTCTAGGCTTTAGCTAGACCATCGGTTTATTTAATCTTCCAATCAATCAGTTTCCAATCTTTTTCTAGGAAGATGGTGCCAGCCATTGATTAAGGGAGCCAGACCTGATGATCCAACTGGCTCTTTAGTCCGTGTCTGACCACATATCTGTAACAGACAGGCATGAATGGAGGCAGCCTTGACTGCATCATGACATCCCCGAATTGGATTTCCAATTAAGAAGGTTTAATGTAATTAGCTAGAGTACAGTCCTTATAGCCTGGAATGAGTAGCACAGTGATGCATCACCTTGGAGCTTTTAGCAAACACTTAGCCACAAGGCGCAGACAGCCTGACAAGGCTCATAGAAGTTTGATTGACAGGGCTTTTGACTGGTGTTTTGACCAATCACATAAGGTTTTTACATATTTTTCGGAGCTGATGCGATTGGTCGAAAGACAAATTTCCAAATAAAATAATGTGTGTAAACGCAGCCGCATGGAAGTACTTAATACAGCGTATTGACTTCTGGTCATATAATTGAAAACAATACACAAAAGCCCAGTCTTTTTGGTTAACATGTCCTGGTTGCTTTCATAGCAAAAGACAGAAGATGGATGGCATAAAGTGTTTTATCTCAAATCCTCCCTGTTTACTGTGTATGGACGGATGTACATGGTGCAGTTAAAGCAGTGCTTTATTAAGTGACCAGAACACAGACCTTTTCTTGTTCAGAGAAGCTACGTATCCAACTTCTTTGGGAGCGTCTGGAATCTTCTGCGCATGTGTGAATCAGGTTTAACAGCGCGCACCACTTGGCAAAATACACAGACTATCCTGCTACAGTTTGGTACCACCATCTGCTCTCATTTGTAAACTGTCATTCAGAAAATCTGCATAATTAAAACAACACCTAACTCAAGAACACTGAAATGCACAGCCAGATCAATTCATGCAGAATAATGAAGCATGGATGTTCCACCAATAAAACTCAAACCATTATTCATGCAACGATTGAATGCATTGGTGTTTTTGTCTTACAGTGATGTTCTATTTTTTATATTCAGTTATATTACGCATAGGTACAATACTGTGATTATTAGTTAACCTGTATTCTATTGTCTAGAGAATGAACACGTGCAGAATATGATTTGCACAGGAGCAGAAGATTCACAAACTCCAGATTGTTTTGTTTAAAGATCAGACAAATAAGAAATGTTGGATGAGAAATGCTAGATGAGCTGCCACTGCTTTTCTTGACTCCCAAGCAGCCTACTCAACCATTAACATCGCATGTTTAAAGCACTGTAAGGTATGAGCACACAATAAAAAGGGCACCACAGGTGCCAGGACAAGGTATCTCCCAGCCCAGTGGAAAGGTCAAAGTCTCAGGCCTCGAGTTAGCTTAGGTTTTGGTCAGGGTGTTTTTACTGTTTTCGATTTCCAACGAAACCTTTACCTGAAACGGACTGAAAGCGTCAACAGAATGAGTCTTTCTGACAGTACCACCACTCAAGTGCACTTAGGGCATTCTAGGCCTATGCAATTCCATTAGACAAACAACCTTGAGCATGATGGACTCCCGTGAAAATGAACAAATATTTCTACCTACACGATTAAGTAAAAAAAATAAACATGCAACTGCCCAAGCCGCGACATAAACTGCATTCCACCCACTTGCTAGTAGAGACAAGCTCCAAATGGGCATGAAACAATGCAGGGGGAAAATGACCCATTTCACTAACGGATCGTGTTTCATTGTATTTTTAGTAATTTATATGAATCCATTTTATCCTGGCAAATATAATGCATGTCTTCGCATAATATTATTGGAAATAACTATAAATTGTGTTTGGGCGTTTATAGACTACAGTATTGTTTTAAAATATCGAGACAAACCAAAACCATAGTTAGCTAACTATACGAGCAAATGCGTTTTTAATACGGCAACATGTGATCCCATTGAATACATATCATGGGTTCTATAACATGTAGCATTCAATTTTTTTTATTTTTCATTGACGATCATCTACTGTAACAAAGAGGTAAACCATTGCGCGTGCTTGGCTACGTTAATGTGTTATTAAACATGGCGAGGCTAGAGAAGGTTCCACAGCATGGATGCAAACTAGAAAATGAATAGCTTCTGCTGTGATTGCAACCGAAATAAAATAAACTGATTGATAATGGGTGGTTGTTTACTGAATGAGGCTTTACCGTTTACAACGCGCTTTTTGAAAACCGACCGTTCATGTTTGGGTCGGCATCCCATTCATCCAATGATCTCCCCTACCTGAGAAGGCTGGAAAGCGGGTGAGAAGCATTGTGACCACTGCTATTGCTGCTTCCACCAGCTCCCGATGATCCACTGCCACTTCCAGACGACTGTCGTTTGCCAGAGAGAAGCTTTTCCACGGCGGCAAGATTTCCTGTACGCGCCGCCTCTAGAAGTTCCTGCTCCTTCCCCATCTCGGATCAAGAAGGGGTAACAGGATTGGGGGAAAGCGGGGGTTAGAACGCAGGAGAAAAAAATCCTTTTGATGTTCTCTGGCAATCTCACAATCGTAGATGCTCGGTCTTTCAACGCCGTGAAAACAGAATTCCCTCCGCGGCTGGATCTGTTCCTCTAGCGGGTCAATTGTTCAGGATTTCTGATCCCCCACTGTCGCTCCAGGGAAAAGTTTCGTTCAGCACCACGGAGCAAACTTCCTCCGCCCGGTCCAGTCTCAAGCACGCGTCACTTCCTCGAAACTATCCTATTGCCCGACTGCAGCGCGCAACAGACGAGGAACGCCCAGTCCAAACGATCACTAACGAAAAAAATTAAGTCTCCCATATTGGTGGTTATTGTATTTAGTTGTTATTTCACGACAAATGTTTTAAAACAGAACAACTTGGTTACTTGTACAAATTCACAGAATTCACACAGTATAGCCTACTTACAAACTATGTACAAAATATAACACAAATGCACTGCACTCGGCAGACCAATTACATAATGGTACACTGGTCATGCAATAATCACTGTGTTGATTATTGCCCCCTTTCTCTCCCTCCCTGGTGAGCAAATCCTATTTTTTTATGTTACTTTGAGTTTTGACATCAATACTATTTTAATTTAAAATAGTATATAAAATAGTATATATTTTAATTTAAAATAGTATATGTATAGATGTATTTTTAAGTAATATTATCAATTGTATGCTGTCTAGTCTATCACTGTTCAATACTGTGTTTAATATCTTGTATTGACCCAGAAATAGTAGCTGCTTCATTATACAATAGCATGTAGGGATCCTAATAAACTATACTAAATCCAAACGTTTCAAAGGAAACAGTCATTTCAAATGTTATATTATTAGATATGTACAGTGTTTTGGAATGGGTGGAGTAGTTACATAGGCAATTAATAACTTCACTCTCTGGCACTCTGCTGTGTTCTCAGTCTTATTCCATCCCATGCCTTAACCACCCACCTCCATATTTTTCTATGTTGTGTTTCCCTGCAAGTTCCAGGCTAGGACTTGGCTAGTGAGGTTGAAGGTGGGCTATTAGAGGTTGTGGCTGATCCATCCCCTTCTTTCCTTTCAGAGGTTGTGGCTGCTCCATCCCCTTCTTTCCATTGGATTTCCTCCATTGTTTGAACTTTTGACTGAATCATGCTTCCCAGTGACACGGCTTGACATGACTCCAAGTCCCAAACAGTTTCCAAGGTCAGCAGGAAAGATAGATTTGAAAGTCATACCCACAACTACATTAAAATGGCAGATGTCTTTAATGGCAAATTACAGAAATTACCTTTTGGCTACTTGAGGTCTCTACCCTTCTCTATGAAAAACAACAGAAAACCCAGAGAGGCTATAAACCACAATGCATCATGGGTAAATTGTGAGTAACTTATCTACAAATAATAATGAGTTGTTATTTGTGATGCACTCAATTGCACCACATGGCAGTTGAGTTCCACATGCTTAAGTTGATGAAAAACTAGGAGGTTCAATCAAAACCTCAAAATCTTTGATCACATGGTTTTTGCAAAGATTACCTGCAAAAATCGGAAGAACGTTTTATCTCCATGAAATATTTGAATGCACCCACTGCGTATAGGATGCGGATTATTTTTTGATCAGTCAGTTGGAAGTCGCCTGCAGTTGTTTTTAAGTGCTTGAACACGCCAGTTTCTTTCCCATTTACAAGCTACCAACTTGCTCAGACAGCCTTCCAGTATCATGTGTTGCTCACAAAGCTCCAATTTTGAATTTTAAAAGAGCAACAAGGAATGCATGATAGCCCATGGAAGGCCCCGGGCAGAGGCCAAGTGGAAGGGTCCACTGGAGGGTCTAATTAGTTCGGACACCCTTGACAATTTTCAGTCCATCCACTATGGGAGAAATTATGGAGGGGCACGTGACTGTGCAAATGGAGGAAGAGTTCATTTGGGATTTACCAGTAGTGGTTGTTAGTAGGCTGGGGAAGGTCTTGTAACTCGTATCTTGGAGAATAATTCCTGGTTGATCAATCAGGATAAGAAACAGACCGGCTTGATGAGATAAGCATTTGAATGACACTTTTCGATCTTTGGCTCTCATGAACATCCTATGATTTTCAGTGTTCTATAAGAATCCCCTGATAGTAGGAAAGGTAGTTAGCGTAGAACCATTTATTAACCACAACAGCAGTTGTGAAACATAGCTTCTTGTATCAAGTAATCATTTGATCAAGTTGTCAATGTTTAGTGATTATTAGTGACAAAAATATTAGCTCACATGTCATTAATTGGCATTTCTGATATGTCAGAGGAAATATTAATGTATTGGTTGAATTTTATCATGGCAACTCATAATGTGACTCAGTAGTGTGTATGGCCCCCACATGCCAGTATGCACTCCAGACAACATCTGGGCATGCTCCTGATGAGACAGCGGTCGGTGTCCTGGGGGATCTCCTCCCAGACCTGGATAAGGCCATAAGACTCTTACACGTCTGTCACATGCTCAGTGTGAACCTGCTCTCATCTGTGAAGAGAACGAGACGCCAATGGTAGGCCTGCCAATTCTGGTGTTCTCTGGAGAATGCCTATCGAGATGCACGGTGCTGGGTTGTGAGCACAGGTCCCACTAAAGGATGTCAGGCCCTCATTCCACTGTCACGCAGTCTGTTTCTGACAGTTTGGTCAGAAACATGCACACCAGTAGCCTGCTGGATGGCATTTTGTAGGGCTCTAACAGTGGTCTTCCTGTTCCTCCTCACACAAAGGAGAAGACACCGGTCCTGCTGCTGGATTGATGCCCTTCTACAGCCCTGTCCAGCTCTCCTTGTGTAACAGACCGTCTCCTAGCATCTCCTCCATGCTCTTGAGGCTGTCCTGGGGGACACAGCAAACCATCTTGCGACAGCACGTACAGATGTGCCATCGTGGAGGTGCTGGACTACCTGTGCAAGCTGAATGGGCTGCAGGTACCGCCTCATGCTACCAGTAGTGACAAGGACACTAGCAAAACACAAAACTAGAGAAGAATCAGTCAGGAAGGATAAGGAGAGAGCAATTGTCAGTGGCCACCACCTGCAAAACCATTCCCTTTGTGGGGGTTGTCTTGCTGTTGCCACTCCAGTGTACCTGTTGTCAATTTCATTTGCATTAAAACAGGTGACATTGATTCACAATCGCTTATGCTTCCTAAATGGACAGATTGAGATCCCTGAAGTTTAATTGACTTGGTGTTATACTGTGATGATTACATGTTCCCTTAATTTTTTGAGCAGTGCAGTAAGGTGACCAATAATTGTGGGACATTAGCTACTAGTTTGTAGGTCAACTGGTTCAGTCATGAACCTGTTTTCTAAAAAGGTACAACTGTAGCAGACCTGCCTCAATTAAGTGGTGGTACAAATATGTGGTGAAACACGCATTAGAAAGATTAGCAACCACTTCAAAAAATAGGCTACAGAAAAAATGAACGTAATGAAACAAGCTCTGTCCTTTTCTCCATATAGCCTAGCATTTTGTATTAATGATTCATCACTAATAACCAGCAATGTACTATTATTAATTTCTCCATGATGTTAAACTTAAATGTTAAACTTTCCAAACCCAAAGCTCAGAAATCAGGGTGGGCGGAGATAAGCAGAAAGTGAAATCCCCGATGAATACCTGATCACACATGTATGGGATGTCATGGCAACGTAAGCAAGCTTAATCCGGTTTAACCAGATATTTTCTAAGTTCGGGGAACCCTATCAATCTCTGGTTTAACTAGCTTGTCTCACTAAACTGCGCATTTGCGAACATTCAACTCAAGGGCATTCATTCGATATATAGTTAGTAAGAAATTCACATTGTAATAATGTCAGTTTTAGCTACCCATAACATTGTCTAGAATGTAGGTTTTTCATTTATACCAGGAAATTAACAAAAGAAATGTTTTCACTACTACCATTGACTGCAAAACTTCAACCTCGGTTCTTGTCTATCGAATTTACTAAGATAGCCTTTCCGGAAGTCACGTAATGTTGCACCTCCTTGTTACGAACCTTGTGACTCTAGTAGTCTAGGGTGGATGGTACAGAGACCTGTAACATAAAACTCTTGCAAACTAGTGTAGTGTAAAGGCACAGTGAGAACAAACGACACAGACAACCAAAGCTACCGTCAAACAAAACATATTATAAACACACGGTAAAGGGGTTAGGGAAAAGGGGCTGAGCTGAACCCAAGAAATGAAATTATAGTCCAAACACCCCTAAACTGAACTTGCCTGCCTCAAGAACCGCTTAGCTGACTACTAACCAATACAAAAATACAGTGGGTGGTCCGCTCAGTTCTAACTAGTGTTTTTAGACAAAGTTTTCCTACGGTTGTATATGCCTAAGGGCGACTTGCTAAAAAAGCCCTTTTCCTAGGGACACAGGGATAAACAAAAACACACAGGTTGAACAAGGACTAAACAGCCCACAGCAAACAATTGACTAGACAACACCAAACAAAACACCACAGCAATACATACTCACATGAAACAGGACAAAGTGAGATGTATGTGCTAAACTAAGTGATGTATGAACAAAGTGTCTGTCTATCAAAAAAGGTATGTAGCTCAAGTGTCCGTGTCCGTGTCCGTGTCCGTGTCCGTGTCCGTGTCCGTGTCCGTGTCCGTGTCCGTGTCCGTGTGGGGTAAATCCAAAGGGTCTCTCTGGGAGAACCGACTGACTGGGTTTTTAAACCAGGGATGTGTGATGCGATTGGGTAATGGAAAAAGGAACAGGTGGTGCAATTAGAAGGGGTGCCAACCGATTGGTCCACCTCAGCAGTCAGGCGATGCACTCATGACTGCCAGGTGGGAAACACCAACGAGCACAATCAAGAACATAAGGGACACCTGGGGAAATGGCAGGAGGGGAAAAACACAAACGCACATACAGGGTACCTGCATGCGTAACACTCCTTTCAGTAAAAATGTCTAACACGGCCCAGGTTTAAATCGGAAATAGGAAGTGAATACCATCACCTGGGCTGAAGAGGTCAAACCGGATAAGATGGTGGTGTGCACATATTCAAGGGCCGTCATGGAAAGTATTCAGTCCACAAAATCTGTCAGGGAAGACTTACTCATTGATCTTTATCATAGTTTATTAAGACTTCACAGAGGTGGTATAGATGTACAATTCTGTTGGGTGCCAGCACACGAGGGGTTAAAAGGCAATGAGTATGCTGATAAGCTAGCAAAAAGTGCATTGGACAAGGGAATAACACTATCGGTCCCACTAGGGAAAGGAGAAGGGAAAGTGGTAATTAAGAAGAAAGGACTGGAGTTTTGGCAGAAACGATGGGAGGATGACCAGAAGTCAGTCATAACGAAAAATACAAAAGAAAGGAGCAGAAGCGAAGAAATAATCATAGCGAGATACAGGCTGGACCACACAGGACTAAATGGCACCATGTTTGTACTGGGGAAAAGGGGTAGTGATAAATGTGACAACTGTAGAGTTAAAGAAAATACAGAACACATCATGTTGCATTGTCCTAGGTATGAAGAGGAAAGAGAGAAGTTGTGTTCGAAGTTAAACGGGTGAGCGAGAGTGGTATCTGTTAGGAATTCTGGGAACAGATGGAGAGGGAGTGAGAGTCGTCAGGGAGGCCCTTTTTACTTAAGTAATACAGGGCTAGCAGGTAAAATCTAAGAGCTGGACATATTACATGATGTTACACACTCTTGTACATTAGGTGGCGGTATGCACCTAAAAGTTGATTGCGAGCCGCCATTAACCCCAGAGAGGAAGAAGAAGAATATCATCACCATTTTCCGGTTGCTAATGTTTATTTTCCTGCTTCAAAACTTGCGTCTTTTGCGCTTTTAACGATTTTCTTGATCACTTACTGAGGTACACAGATTTCTACGAGGCTAGTGAAGTAAGCATATCTAGCAGGGAAGTTGTTAATTTACTGGTAGATAGCAAATTTGCTACCAATTGGCCTGGTAAGATTTCAAATGAGCTATGGCAGACCCGGCTCGGATTAAGACTGATTCCAACTCGGAGAAATTGGCGGCTGGAAAAAGTCCAAAACCCGAAGACTCTGAAGAAGTGCCCGTGCCGGATGCAGACGCTGAATCAAAAGATCCCTCATCACAATCACTAAAACACGAACACAAACAGGTATTCTGCCGTCCCTTCATTTCAGTTGCACATGCACCTTCAATTTGCATTCTTGCACATTTAGAATTGCTATTGGTACTTGCATTTGCCTTCACTGCACATCTATACATCCCACTTGCAACATACATTATACTTAATACTTGTAAATACTTGCACATTTCTCCCCTATTCTATTTGCACTTCTGGTTAGATGCTAACTGCATTTCATTTTACTGTACTTGTACTGTTCAATGACAAAGTTGAATCTAATTAATATCACAAACATATAAATGCAAGGGTGAATTGTAAAACATGTATATTCTTTACCAAGGTTTCCCAGATCACAGTTTTCACTTACAGTAGCTATTCCTGTCTATTCTACTTCCAACAATATCTTGGCAGGTTGCTTAGGATTCCAACCTTCTCAAATAGCCTAATTCTAACCTTCAGACTGATAACAGTTAATGTACTGTTAGATATATGCCTTTTGTAAATGTGTTCCAGTGTCACCACATTTAAATATTTCCCTAATAGGGATAAAGATCAGGCATTTACAAAGTTACAGTGATTGGCCAGATGGTTGTGCTGTAACAAGCCAATGTAACTTTACAAAGTCACGCCCCTCACCCCGTTTCCCTTAGTCATTAATTTGGTCCACACGTGTCTACTCACAAGCAAAACATTAATTAACATAAAAACCCCATAGGTCCGCCATGATACATTTAGTATTTTGTGAAAAAAAAACTCCTCTGGCACCTAATGGCCCATTGACACAATTTCATCTGCCACATCTATTGATAAAGTTTGCCCAAACAATGTTTTTCAGATAAGTACCTCAAGCAAAATGGCACATATTGACAAATGACACTCTTACAAAGGTAGTGGAATAGCATAATGCTTACTGTTTGAAGAATACAATGTGTTAGGCCTACACTGGAGACAGTAGAAATGACTTTTTGTGGGAATACAATCTAAGAGTATGAATTAGGTTGTTTAAGGTTTGAATTCTAAGTAATCTGCCTAAGCTACATTAAGTTTAAGTAAAATAGGCCAACATAGCTAGTGATTTAAGTTAAAACTGGAAAATGTTGGTGGAGCATGCTTGTGCAGAATGTGGAATTTTAGTGCTCATGTTTCTTTTTGTAATTTCTTTTTCGCTTCAGCCCGATCCATATTACTACTTCTTAGTTTTCCATAGTAATATAAGAAAATGTCAATAATATATCTGCAGTAATAGCAGAGTGATCATTTCATACAAATCACATCCTAAATTGCTGAATTTCGGTTGGCAACAGAAGGCACTGTATTCAGTTGTAAAATGGAAACGCAGCATCCTCCCGATCTTCCATTAGCATTACTAAGACGTGATCATCTCCAAATGAGCATTGGCAGATGGGGGCATGCAAAATGTCTTTGTTGCAAAAATTCGACACCGTTCTCTCAATTTCAATTTCAATTAGAAAACAGACACTGAATAGCTTAGTGAAACATTGTGCCATCTAAATCTCCTTTTTTAAAATGTAATATCCAAAATAAGTTTTTAGTTTTTGTAAGCTGATCGACTATAATTATGAGTGGAGAAGAATCTGAATGTGCTGTTGCTAACGATCTTCTTTAAAACATAATTATTAAATGAAAAACATTGTCCCCAAAAGTACTGGAACCTTACAACCACACCTTACAACAACAGAGCTCACTAGTAAGTGAAATAAATAAATGTAGTACCTATACAGCTTGATACTTCCCACATACTCAATCCTTTGCCTATTTTGCATGGCCTGCTGAAGGATTCTGTGGCTGGAGATGATGATGATGATGATGAAGGAACCTCAGGTCAGCCTGTTTCTAAAAAGCTGAAAGTGGAGCCTGAGAAAAAAAAGGAGAAGCGCCAAAAGGTTGACGAGGATGAGATACAGAAGATGCAGTAAGATTCATATACCGTATATTGTATTAACAATGCTTTTGTGTGGTAACTACACTTGCACAAAGACAACTATTTGTCATAAACTTTCATACAGTATACACGTTTCCCTCTTGTCATGTCCAGGGTTTTGGTCTCGTCCTTTTCTGAGGAGCAGCTTAACCGCTATGAGATGTACAGACGCTCAGCCTTCCCCAAAGCTGCCATCAAGCGGGTAAGACCTTTGGGTGGTCTTGTGTATTTCTGTTTAACCTACACACATCCTTAGCAACTAATGGAAACATTTAGACATTTTGTTTAGTTTAGATGCATGACATAAGATTGCCATTATCTATCATAACTCCAATGCAGGGCTGGGTTTAGAAATTAGGCCCTCTCTCGTGTTTCTACGGAAATTAGTATTTCCATTTGCTTTCCAAGCTGTTGCCTATTTTTTTTCTCACTATTATATTTTGAAATACAATCTCTTCTACTTTAAATTTTAACATGTATCCTTCCTTGGTTCATACAGCTGATACAGTCCATCACAGGATCCTCAGTTTCTCAAAATGTGGTTATAGCCATGTCTGGCATTTCCAAAGTCTTTGCAGGAGAAATAGTCGAGGAAGGTAATGACCGACATAATTTTACGAGTTGGCCAGACATGAATTCTTGATTTTGACATTTTTTGTTTTACCCCTGACGTACCTCTGTTTGTCCCTGCAGCTCTGGATGTGTGTGAGAAGTGGGGAGACACACCTCCCCTGCAGCCCAAACACATGCGGGAGGCTGTCAGGAGACTGAAAAGCAGAGAACAGATCCCCAACACCAAACACAAGCACATCCTCTTCAACTGAGCCAATCAGGTGTTGGAAATTAGACAGGCAGAGCAAAGCTAAGGAGTTAGTCACATTTAAGATGGCTTATTCTTTCTGTTTTAACATCCATTGCCATTTAGGTTTGCTATGAATGCAAATGCAGTACACTGTTAGGAATAACCCAACTCAAGTCATCCTTTGTTACAGTGGAAGGCATTTCTTGGATATACATAATTATCTACCACAGCGATCAAGGTTCTTCTTAGATGGTGTAAGATCATTATTTGATCTGGTTAGTGTTTTTATATTACATTATATCTTTTCAGCAATTGCTGTAGCATGGAACTTGAAGTGTTTAGCAAACAGATGTTTGTTTCAGTTAAAGCCAACTGACTTAATAACTGGTATTTGTATTTCAATAAAATTACAACTTATGTATTTTTGAAATAAAGGCAGGTAAAGTGTTGTAAAGTGAGGTGTGTGTGTTTAGACTTTCAAACCAGTTCTTACAGGCCAATAGATATGCACGATATAAATATCAGTCACCAACCTACACTAGGAGAATGAATTAGACAGCACACAAATGACGACAGCAGTTTTGTTGGTTTAACCATTTTTCATTTTCTCACACACTAATTTGGTTCACAGAACCAAGTTTACATTAGTCTTATTTAATGATGTGATGATAAAAAAAACTAGTGGAATTTGAAGTGTTACGTAAACATTACATGTCAGAAGACAGCCTCCCAAAAAATTTGCATCGGTAAAATTATTTTATCTGGGTTGATCCTTTTAAAGTGATTCACATAAAGCAAGTGCAACTTCCAGTAAACATTACCATACCCAAATGTGCAAATAGTCCACAAGGCATAAAGCAAAAAATAAATCATTTAAGATACAGTACATGCTTGCACAACAAAGAGCACTTTTATAAAGTCATTCCAAAGACTAAAATGAAAGTAAAAGCCCCCAGTGTTAGGGGTCAGGATGTCCCAATCCACTCTTGATGCGCGGCCCTCATTGGCTGGCTCAGGCCTGTGTTGCCATGGTAACCCAGGCATGTTAAAGGGTACAGTGGAAGTCTAAATTGACAGGCTGTGTGGAAAGAAGAGGGAGCTGGCTCAGGCAGAGTGGGCACCCTGCTGTGGATCAAGAGGACTAACAGGGTTCTAAGCGGAGGGTACGGGTGGATTTTAGATGAGTTTAGTCACAGTAACTGCAGCTTTCCAACTGAGCATGTCACATTCTTGATATCAACAGCCACAAAAACAAATTGGGGAGCAGTGTGTATTTTTGAACAGTTGTTGATATTACTTAGTGAAACAAAGTGACTATAGCAGTGAGATTAAGGGAATTTAAATACAAACATGCTGGACAAGGAGAAATAAAAGTTTGATAACCTTATATTTGCATTAAAAAAATACCATGATTTCCCCTCAGGCAATGGCCAAAAAAACAGATGATCTATTGCTTTATGCTACCTCCCCCAATCTGAGTATAACACTGTCATTCACACATTTCTATTGGAAGGCAACCAGAGAAACAGCCCCTGAGGCTTGATACAGTGGCATATTATTGTGGCCACCAGAGGTCTCAAGGTTCCACTCAACAGAGTGGAGAATGATGCTAAAAGTTCAAATGAGGGTTACTTAACATCAAACCACATACACTGTCTTCACTCATTTGAGGTTCTCCCACCACTCAGACTTGTTTTGCAGAGTGTGACTGATCTAAGTAATATTACCCAAATTTCACTTACAAAAAACAAATGTACAATTAATAAACATTAATACTTTTAACAGTTACGTTCAAATCATTCTAGAATTGCTAGAAAATGTGGAATTATACCACATCATTAAATAACACAATTCTAATTAATACAAAGGCTTCAAAAGTGGTTCCGAAATAATAGAAAGGTACACAGAATACAACAAAAGGGCATTAGTGCACCTGTAAGTTTTACTATAAATAAAAGCATACATATCTTGTGTATATTTGCACAATAGGATTCATTATCTCCATTGGTTGATCTGATGGCTGTGCTGCTTCAGTTTGTTTGTGATGGCTAGTGGCAGCATTGTTCTATTAACAAAAATCATGGAAAAATAAGATATCAATGCAGAGAGTAAAATGTTACATTCCTGTAGAAGTGCACATCATAATAACAATGCATTTGATCAACACTGGGTTTCCAAACAGGTGCTTCTAACCACAGATTGACATACCCCCTATTCTTTACCTGTATCTGAAACATGTGGCATAGAATGACCCATACAAATTCACCTATATGGATGGACCATAGCGGTGGACAGTGAGGTATTAGTATATGATTGTGTTTTACTATGCAGAAAGCTGAGTAAAGGTTATCAAGTATTATCAAAAGGGTTGTTTCAATCCTAACTGCTGATGGGCTCAAAGTCATGGTAGAGTCATTGGAGACAACCACTGATGACAACATTTCTCTTCACAATTGGAATTGCCTTGTTAACCAATACAGAAATAAAGGGCTTATTGGGTCAGCTAAGGACTGCATCCAGGCATTCCACACTGCCTTGTTTACAATTTAGTCATTTAGCAGAGGGCTTTAATCCAAAGAAGTAGAGTTCTTAGATGTGGTATATTAGCCGTATATCACCGGCCCTCATGCCTAATTGTTTGAATAAGTTGCAGAGTAAACCCCCCCAAAACTCAAACAGTTAACGTACCAGAACTGTTGTACAGCATTTCCTCAGAGGACCATAAGGCATGTGTCATCTGAACATTCAACCAATAACGCTAATGTAGTTTAACAGTAACAACAATTTCTAATACTAATAATTTTTTGATCTTTTGACCTGATGTCTGAGAACTGTGGAGAGACTTGTCCCTCATACATAAACAATCAAACGGGGGAGGTACGAAGAGGTGTTTCCGGTGCTCCCGCAGAAACTGCAGTACTACTTTTCAATTTAATACACAATGGCCCTAAACACAATGTTACATGAATGCATCTAAATTACCAGGTTTTCCTATACAGACATACAGTTATGTATAAATATTAACATCATCTACTTAACATTAGCAAGCAACTTTAAGCTTATGGATTTTTGTAAACTCACACACCAAGTCTTACAACACTAGTGGTCTTTACACAGCATGCCTGACAGTCAGTTGTTTGTAGAGTAAAACATCAACCGACTATTCTATAACTAAACTAATTGTTCTCTGGCAGTGAGATAGTGCATATAGTCCTCAGACTTATTTTGACACGTGTTCTTCAAAATAATAAGATTTGCTAACAATAGATGGCCACTGATAAGGAGCTCAAGAGTAAGCTAACAATTCTCTGGTGGTTTAAACTAAAACTTGGTGTAAATGTTTTTTTGTTTTTTTTTAATTATGTACAGCAAAAAAAAACAAAAACATATATTGTAGAATAAAAGCAGTACCTGTTATGTACCTCAGAGTATACAAAGTGACTCAAATTGGGCTCCTTGCTTTCTTTGTTATTTAGAAATTGTCATATGCCTGGGTTCCAATGAAACCACGCTGTTCAGGCATTTCATTTAGTTCCTTTACTCCCTTATCGATACTGTGCCAGTACATCGCCCTCTGCTAGCTGGGGAAGTGAAGTGGTCACCGGTCAAACGTGGGGTTGTACTTCCTGACCTCCAGGAGGAGACGGTCTCGGTCAGTGAGGGCTTGAGAGAGGGCCAACTGAGCCTCCGAAAGCTGGGACTCCAGGGACAGACTCTGAAGGAAAAAATAACAGCTGTATTCCTTTTCACTTCTAGATATAACTTAAGTCTGCCAGGGCAAGTGACCAGAAATCTCTTCGGCTGTAATTTGAATACCTCCTGCCCTAATTTCGCACCTATTACCCTTAGCTAAAGAACCAGACAAAGATCCTTTGACTATTTAAAACTGGAAATGTTCAACACTATTTTCAGAACTGTACTGGCTGTCTCGGTCTAACTTGAAAGTGAAAAATTACTAAAATCAGCAGCCACCAAGCCCTCTGTAGAATGGCAGATCTGTTTACAGTTTTTGTACTCTGCTCCCAGAGTTGATGAGGAGATATTGCTCCAAAATGGAATGTGACATTGAGTAGAAAATTAGGAATGACAGATTCACAACATCTAAATACCTAAAGAATTATACAGAGAGCTTTTCGGTTTCTGAAAGGATGAATTTACGGGTTTTTTTTGTTTGTATTTCTTTAGCACTTGTACTGCACAATGAGGAAGTGAATCCCAGGTTGGGTACGTTTCTCAAAAGCTAGAGAATAAAAAGTGCCTGCAACTCATTAACATAAAAAAAACAACAAGACAGCGGGTGTACAGCATGTAAGCAGACTTTTGAAAGCTCATACCGAGACCTGCTGTTGTCGAACAGGACAAGAAATGTCTGACAAGACCCGTACCACTGCACCATCTGCATAGTCTCTGGAGACCGGGCCTTCACCACCTGCAAGACCGATAATACATACTGCATTCAGAAATACAGGGAACTGTTATTGCACTTCACTCTTGCAATCAGAGAGAATCATTGTAATAAAGGGAATTCTCAAACATGTCTATTCTCCAAATCACCTCTGATTGTTAACCTGCCATCATCAGAGCGCTCCAGGACCACCTGCTCCATGGTGAAGGTGACGGGTTGGGGCTGTGGGGCTGTAGGGTAGACCTTGGGCCCGTCATCCTTCACAAGAGGGGACAACACTGGTTAGCTGCACAGCACACATGGCAGTCATTTATTCAATCTATTTATTAATTCTCCTACGGAACACAGTTGGGTTCTTACCACCAACAAAGTCAGGCTACATTTTAAATAACATAAGATGACCAACCGAGTTCCATAGTCTCGCCTTGTCAACAGCTGACCTTCAGAGTGATGGTGACGTTGTCCAGGTGGATCCTCATTGGCTGGATGTCAGCGCTGAGCTCGTCCTCCAGGAAAGGCCCCAGAGTGGCCAGGGTAGAGGCCAGGAGCTCCGCCCGACAGCCCTGCACGCCCAGCTCCAGATGACCCACCAACGCAGACAGGGCACCGTGCCGTGCGGCGGAGGGCCCCATCTCCACACGCATGCCCACGACGGGAGCTACCCTGCAGCCCTGTCTCTGGCCCAGGTTGGACCCACCTGGAGCTTGCAACATCAAGGAAAAACCTTTGACAGTCGTTCAGTTAGAATGACGCTACAGTTAAAAATAAGCACGCGTTAAATATCGTATAAAAACTCAGCCTCCGCCGATCATCTAGAGGGAAATGGATCAATATTTCTCTGTGACTTGCAGTTACCTGGCATCAGTCCGGCCAGCAGGTCTGAGACCCTGACGTTGCCCATCTGTCGGGGGGTGAGATCCTGGGCCTCCGCTGCCACCACCAGGTCCCCTCCCTTCATTTCCGCCACGCAGGCCGTCCCACTGAGCAGCAGCAACAACACTGAGGCCTGCACAGCACACCCAGTTATCCTCATGAATCAGGCACTGCCGGACTTACCGACACAATGCCTGAAGCATCTAAAGCAGATCCAGTGCTGACAATGCCTCTACTGTCTGCTTCTGTCAGACTGGGTCGGCGTTTATGTAAACGAGACTCACAGCGTCTTGAGTGATGTCCTCGATGCTCTGGGACTGGGAGCTGCTCAGGTCAGCCGATGATCCCTCCTCGGTCCCCAGGGCAGGACTGGCTCCGCCGGTCACGGGCCCCGAGGTGCTGTTGGGTCTCGTCGTGGACTCCACGTCTGACTCTGAAATCACCACAACAGAACACTCAGGGCCAAACCTCTTACTCACGGCCGCACTTTGACAGTGGGATTCAAGACTATTTTTATTTTAAACCATCTCCCTGTAACTTTATTTTGAAATGTCATGTACTCTTTTGATACAACGTCCATTTGTTGTCCAGTGTGGATGGTGTTGAAAAGACTGATTTTATTTTTGGGGAGTTACCATCCATGAGGAGGACAAAATTCTCACTGATGTCACTGTCCACTGAGAGATGGTCATCAGGCAGACTTCCGTCCAGGATGGCGCTGTCAAATGAGTGCTGTGAGAGAGACTGCTTCATGGACTGGAGCCTCAGACTGGCCAAGGGGGACACCTCCTCAGGCCGCTGCTCCCTGCACAATCAGAAACACTGGGTGGGTTATGTTCATTCACACCAACAGTACCACACATCTATACACTATCAACCTGACAGAACGGAACCAGATGGTATAATGAGGGCAGCACAGCAAGCTGGGAAACTTACTTGGCCTGTGGAGAGAATAGCTTGCTCATCCCCGACCCGCGACTCATGAAGCTAAAGGCATCTTTTGTGATGGAGAACGCCCCTTTAGTCAGGTCCAGGGAGGCACTTATGGCATCTTTGGTGACGTCCTTAGTGGCGCTGAGGGCGCTGGACAGCTCTCCCTCCAAGCTGAAGGTGGACGGGTCCCTGGACATGAGGGCGGGATGGTGTTCAGGGGAGAAGGGAGGAGAAGGGACAAGACCAACGCCGTCCTTCTGGGTCGCCTCCCCCTCCATACCTTCCACTGCCTCACATGCCTCCTCCACCACACCATCCACCTCCTGGTCAGGGGGAGGGGAGCTGTTGACAGTGGCAGGTCCATTTCCAATCCCGCTGTCCTCCAGAGGGCCTGGCGAGTTAGCCTGGTGAACGGGGGAGAGGTCCGGGTCTGTGAGGCTGGCGCTGTCGGACCCCAGGGTGTGAGCTTCCTCCTCAGGCTCGGTGGCGGCAGGTGGCAGCAGCAGGCCCAGCTCAACAGAGTCCATCAGGAGGGCCAGGCACACAGTCGGCGGGTCCGCCTTCTGGCCCCGGGCCTGCTTGGCATCCCTGATGTCCCGGCCCAGCTCGCCCCCCAGCCTGGCCAGGGTGTCCTTCAGCCGCAGCAGAGCCACATACTGGTAGTGGTTGAGCAACACCCTGACCGGTGTAATGGCCTGGGCCAGGAAGTGGACGGAGGCTACTGGAGGCTCATCCTTCCTCTCCTGGTTGTGGTTGTCCTGCGCTGAGGACGCATGGTTTGAATGCATGGGAGCTGTGTCACCGGGAGACGAGACCAGGGACGCACCCTTGAATGCAGAAGGACGACACATCCACACAGACATGGTGAAAGGCTCCACAAAGGGGTGAGCTATGCCCTTGTTGCTTTTCCGCGCCCCTTCAAAGCTCATGGACAGGCGGGAGAGACTCAGGGACCAGACGTCCAGGGCCTTGAGAGGCCTTCTCTCGGACCCGGGCTCCACCTCCAGGGAGTGCTGGAGGAAGGCAGAGGGCAGGGGGAGGAAGGTGCTCTGGTCTCGGGGGAAGGAGCAGGGGGGAGTGGACTGAAAGAAGGGGCAGGCGGAGAAGCTGCTGTAGGCGGCGTTGAGGTCGGCCCGGGTGCCGTGGGGGGAGTGGCGGGTATTGCTGAGGACTGTCTGGGGGAGGATGACGCTCAGGGAGTGGGGCCGG
The DNA here is from genome assembly GCA_016801175.1 of Esox masquinongy. Lineage (NCBI taxonomy): Eukaryota > Metazoa > Chordata > Actinopteri > Esociformes > Esocidae > Esox > Esox masquinongy. The sequence continues at coordinate 84,519 of JACXGI010001802.1, forward strand.
TCCTGGTGGTCCATGATGGTGGACTCCAGGGGAATGATGAGCTGCAGACGGGGAGGTAAGAGGAACAGTCATTCACTGACCCCAACCTAGCAACAACCTCAGG
>JACXGI010001803.1:0-42186 GCA_016801175.1 Esox masquinongy
TCTAGCTTTAGCGTCTTTTCCCTTATTTGGCATTCTGCCAGTTTATTACCGAATTCCAAAGGGGTCTGTTCTTGCTCCCAGCTATTCTAGTGAGATAAGGATCCTGTCACCCCCTCCTCTAATGCAGGTACAATGTTTCTTAGTTCTACTTAGCCTCTAGCAGGCTTGCATGTTATCTTAATGCTATTGCCCCACAATACCCCCAGATGCTAATGCTAAACTAGCAATTAAATAACTGCAGGCTGCCATTAGCAAACAGCAGATGGAACACACCCTGATGGTGTTTTTGTGATTGCAGGGAATTTCAACCATTCAAATCTGAAAACAGTTTTTCCCAAATTCCACCATAATGTCTCCTGCCCCACCAGACAATACATTAGACTATGTGTACACAAATATTCCAGAGACTTACAAAGCCATGGGACAGTTTGACCATCTTTCACTGTTTTTACTTCCCAAGTATTTACCCCTCATTAAACATGTAAAACCATCAGTGGGGACAGTCAAAGTGTGGCCAGAAGGGTCAGACTCACTTCTACAGACAGGAGTTTGTCTGCCACTCAAGCCACCCTTGGCAGCTAGCCGAGGTCTTTACTGACATTTTCAACCCATCACTGGCAGGCTGAAAATGTCACTGGCAGGGTGGTTATCCCAACATGCTTCAAGACCGCAATCATTCTGCCGCTGCACAATCGAGAGCAGTCTGACTAACTGTGCCAGTATGGTTTAGCGGTTGCTCCATAGCCAACCGGAAGGCCCTGCAACGGGTAGTGAAAACTACCCAGCACATCACTGGTGCCCAGATTCCAGCCATCGTAGAACTCCAGCGCAAGCGCTGTCTGCACAGGGCGCACAGGATGATCAGGGACCCTTCACATCCAACCCACAAACTGTTTGTCCTCCTACCATCAGGCAGGCGGTACAGGTCTCTTCATTCCTGCACCAGCAGGCTCAGGAATAGTTTCTTTCCACCTAATGTAACCCTGCTGAACTTCTCTGTGACCCAGAGAACTCTGTGAACCCTGCGACCCATCACTAACCATACCCCCCCTGCCTCTCAGGGACCTTGTTGCACTACTTCTTTTGTACTGGTCTGACACTGCCTTGCAAAGTCTGATAATGGATGTTTTCAGTTGTTACAGTTACATGTGTCTACCTCGGGAACCTCATTGCTGCTACAGTGAGGGAAAAAAATATTTGATCCCCTGCTGATTTTGTATGTTTGCTCACTGACAAAGAAATGATCAGTCTATAATTTTAAAGGTAGGTTTATTTGAACAGTGAGAGACAGAATAACAACAAAACAATCCAGAAAAACGCAATTTATAACAAAAATGTTATAAATTGATTTGCATTTTAATGAGTGAAATAAATATTTGATCCCCTCTCAATCAGAAAGATTTCTGGCTCCCAGGTGTCTTTTATACAGGTAACGAGCTGAGATTAGGAGCACACTCTTAAAGTGAGTGCTCCTAATGTCAGCTTGTTACCTGTATAAAAGACACCTGTCCACAGAAGCAATCAATCAATTAGATTTCAAACACTCTACCACAGCCAAGGCCAAAGAGCTGTCCAAGGATGTCAGGGACAAGATTGTAGACCTATACAAGGCTGGAATGGGCTACAAGACCATCGCCAAGCAGCTTGGTGAGAAGGTGACATCAGTTGGTGCGATTATTTGCAAATGGAAGAAACACAAAAGAAAAAAAAATCTCCCTCGGTCTGGGGCTCCATGCAAGATCTCACCTCGTGGAGTTGCAATGATCATGAGAACGGTGAGGAATCAGCCCAGAACTACACGGGAGGATCTTCTCAATGATCTCAAGGCAGCTGGGACCATAGTCACCAAGAAAACAATTGGTAACAAACTACGCCATGAAGGACGGAAATCCTGCAGCGCCCGCAAGGTCCCCCTGCTCAAGAAAGCACATGTACAGGCTCGTCTGAAGTTTGCCAATAAACATCTGAATGATTCAGAGGAGAACTGGGTGAAAATGTTGTGGTCAGATGAAACCAAAATTGAGCTCTTTGGCATTAACTCAACTCGCCGTGTTTGGATGAGGAGGAATGCTGACTATGACCCCAAGAACACCATCCCCACCGTCAAACATGGAGGTGGAAACATTATGCTTTGGGGGTGTTTTTCTGCTAAGGGGACAGGACAACTTCACCGCATCAAAGGGACAATGAACGGGGCCATGTACCGTCAAATCTTGGGTGAGAACTTCCTTCCCTCAGCCAGGGCATTGACAATGGGTCGTGGATGGGTATTCCAGCATGACAGTGACCCAAAACACACGGCCAAGGCAACAAAGGAGTGGCTCAAGAAGAAGCACATTAAGGTGGGACAAAATCCCTCCTGAGATGTGTGCAAACCTGGTGGCCAACTACAAGAAACGTCTGTCTCTCACTGTTCAAATAAACCTACCATTAAAATTATAGACTGATAATTTCTTTGTCAGTGGGCAAACGTACAAAATCAGCAGGGGATCAAATACTTTTTTCCCTCACTGTATCTCTACAACCTGGTTGCACCTGCCACCTTACTCCTTCAATTTACCTCGATTGCACATCTAGAATGACATTTAGATTTGCCATTTGCACCAGCACAAATATTATCTCACTTGTAACATACTCTATACTTAATACTTGTACATTTTCTGCCCTCCTCCATTTGCTTTAATTGCAGTTTTTAGTATTGCCATTTGTACTGCATTTGCCTCATTGCTCATCTATACATTCCACTTGTAATATACACATACTTAATACTTGTACATACTTGTACATTTTCTGCCGTCTTCTATTTGCACTTCTGGTTAGATGCTAACTGCATTTCGTTGTACTATACTTGTACTTGTTCAATGACAATGAAGTTGAATCTAATCTAATCTAGTCTAGGCGGGAAGTGACAAAGGCATGGATGAGTTTCAGTGTCAGGTTGTGAAAGTGAGGGTTGTAGTTGGGAGATGTTGCAGAGGTGAACATTTGCTGTCCGGGTGGTGGTTTGTATGTACGATTTGAATGAGAGGGAATTGTCCAGGTTGTCTTTTTGCAGTTAAGTTTGAGGAGGTTCATGCTCATCCAGCTCTGGATCTCTTGAAGGCAGTTGATAAGGGAAATTGGGGGGATGGGAGATGTGGGTTTGTGGAGAGGTACTGTAGAGCTGGATGTCATCAGCATAGTAGTGAAAGGGGACATTGTGGTGTCTCATGATCATACATCCTGTGTGACAGTCGTACATGCTGATTTGTGATTTTTTTACTTGGACAAATTGTTGATGGTCAGGAAGGTAAGAGAAAAACCAGGACAGTGAAACACCCATGACACCAACACCAGCCAGATGTTCCATGAGCACTGGATGGGAAATTGTATCAAAGGCTGCACTAAGGTTGGGGAGGACGAAGATAGAGAGCAGGCCTGAGTCAGCAGCACGAAGGAGGTCATTGGTTATTTTGTCTAGGGCTGTTTCAGTGCTGTATTTGGAGCAAACTGGAATGATTCATGGAGGTTACTGGAGTTGAGATGGTTTTGCAGTTATTAAACGACCACCACCCTCTCCAATGTTTTCGTTTGCTCTGATTCTCCAACTGGTCCACCTTGATTTTAAGGTAAGTATTGTCCTTCTACAGCTGTTTAATCATCTGATCATGTTTGTTGGTGGTATCTTCACATAGCATTACTGGTATCCTTCTTGCCTCTTAAACCAGAGAGCCAAGGCTCAATGGAAAATTAAGTGCTTAATTGATTATCAGCCAACTTTAGAATAATGTTTCATTTTAGTTGTTTAGGTAATAATAGGAACTGTATTGGTTCACGCCTGATCAGTTTTGCGTCATGACATGTTAACTCCATGGCATTATTTGTTTGTACTATTGTACTATTAATGGTTGATAATTAACTGTTAGCAGGTTCCTTTACACACACTGTGCTGATTCACAGCACTATGACCTGCTCTTATTTCACAGGCTGACAGGTTTCAAATCGACAATGTGTGGATCACCTTAAATGACAATCTGTGTAGAGAACTCAATGAGTCCTTTCGCTCCCTGTCACATTGTGACATTCTTGACTGGCTCTGCTTTTGTCAGGCAACTGGGTGTTTGCTTTGTCACTCAGAGACATCTTTGGAAGACTGTCAGACTCTGTGGTTGGCACTCTGGCAGGTAGTCATAAAAATGTAACTGTTGTCAGGATCTGTTAATTGATTAGTTACCCTGAGTCTTACTACCAGTTTTGTGATCATGCATATTTTAGTTTGCTCAACCAAATAGGAGGGCTGCCACCTCAGGTGAAAGATTGCATTCAGGCAACATGTGTAGTGGTTCTAATATTCAGTTGCAGAATTCGATTAAACTTTCAAATTTAAGGAGCATATGTCTCATTCATCAAAATGCAGGTGAACTGTGCGCTGTTTGGATGCTGGAATTATTTTGAGTGCACATTTTGTGCAACATTTCAAGGTAAGACACAATGACAATTACTACAGAGAACATAGGCTGCTAAATGAAAAATTAATTGTGTTTTTAATTATGGTAAGCCTATATTTCATCTGGGCATTATTGCTCCATAGTTTCAGAGAGCTTATCATTGCAATTCTGATGTTCCTTTACTAACTCAAAACATGTTGATAGGATAAAAATGATCCTGACAACTCAAATAGACAGTCCACATGGCTTGTTTTTATAACCCTTACATTAACAAAACATGCAAGTAAATGCCTTGATTTCAGCTTTAGTTCACCCAGCGTAGCTTTGCCCCCTTGACTTTCGAAGGGGGCAATGTGTTTCTTTTCTAACAGCTAGCCTGTGCCACAACATTTGTACTTTTATGTTTCTTATGTTATCTGTTGTTCTGAAAATATTGTAATATGTCATACAACCAAGTGCAATATTAACAAAGCGTCCCCTATGACAACAAAGCATTTGTCGGCTCGTTTCACACGATCCCAATTACTTTAATGTAAGCTTGCAAATGTCATAGGCCTGACCAAAAACATCTGGGGCAGAAAGGCAGTGTCTGGTGACAGACTGGTTGCTGGGCATCAGTTAGGTTATTCCTACTCATTGGTGTTGGTTGAGGTGAGTTTTCCTGCTTTGAGTACCTCACTTGGTAGAAAGGCAATGTATCATTCCAATTCATTACCTCTCCAGATTTTGGGTGAGTGTTTCTTGAGAGGCACCTTGTCTGAGCCAATGAGCTATGGTCACATTGTGTCAAGTGCTCCCACAGTAAATTTCCTAAGGGCAGAGCAATGTTCTAGAAACTACTGCAATGTATAGGTATTTTCCTTATATTGCAGATTTATCGTATTGAGAGTTAGCCTGAAATTACAGTTACTGCCTCGTTTTACCATAGCTTTAAGAAAAGGAATCTCCTTTTTTGCTTTGCTGCACTTAGCCACCAGAGACAAGCAGCTAATGGTATGAAATGAAGCAGCAGGGAGATATAGTCATAATGTGTCTTAGCATATTATAGGCCTAAAGGTTATCTGGCAATGGTTCAAAAAAAGGTCAGCATTTAGCTAATGCTAACAGTGCGTTGTTATAATGAAAGGATGCTTCGATTTCGTTTAGCTTACTTCGAAATCAAATGTCTTTGGAGGGGAGTTTGTTTTTAACTCCAATTTGAGTGCTATGCATGCTCAAAATGTGTTTTATGTGAGGTGTCCCTTAAGAGAACACACATTGTTTCAGGATCACACTTTATCTGCCATGCAGAAAGTTTTATTCCATTGAAAACTAACCCTATTTTTCCCATTTTCTTTTTTTTTGGTGGTGATGGACACTCTGCTGGCTAACAATAAGATTCATGTCCTGAAAATAAATATTGGAAAGGTACTATACATGCAAAAACGACATAAGTACATTATTCACTTTAAAGAATCAATATGAAGGGAACAACGTGATGTGGTCTGGTTGTGGGTGGTTCACCAATACCAACATCTCGCAGGCACAAGGTAGAAGGTCATTTTATTGTATACTGAAGGAAGTAAGGGGTCCTTGAAAGAAGCAATTACAGCATTCACTCCTACGGAGGCTCTGAATTCCCTTTCTTTGAAACCTGAAAGCAATGTCCCTTTTAGCTGTTTCCATTTTATAATTATTTTCTTTTCTCCTGCTGTTCTGTCCCCTTATTAGGACTTCAGAGGGATCCAGAAATGAAACATAATTATTTCACGTCATGATATAATGGCCTCAGCAACAGAGAAAGATCAACCACAGGCAGTTTGACATTACAGTATATAAACCTCCCACACATTGTCTTCTTTTTTTTATCAAGTCAGACAGTCAGTCAGCCAGCCAGGTCTGTAACTGTATAAAAACTGCATCATTTCTGGTATCTGCTAGCCACTACTATCAAATAAGTGTATACCTTAATTATCTTTTTTGCGAGCATCTGAAATATGTTTCTGTCATGTCTGTTATTTTGGTCAATTGCATTAAATGATTTGCCTAGCTACCTTCAGTAATTGGTAGTAATTAGTTTAATCTGGTCTGAGATAATCTAGCCTAGAAATTGATTTATAGTAAGTTGGCCTGGATCATGAACATTAATTGTTTTAGAATTAAAGCTTCACATTTCACAAAACCCATTCAAAAGGTCATACGGTAGAAATGTTGTCTTAATAAACTGGTAGAATTTGGACAGGTGGGTCACTTCTGTCTGGCATAAACCCCTGCACAGTGCTCGTCAGACTAAAGAATATGCTGTTGTGTGCATTAACCCATTGCATTGAAGCAGGGCCTGAATTAGTGTTGAAGATGTGTTTCTATCTGTGGAGAAATCTTCCCATTGTTATAACCTATCCTGCCCATGGCATACTATTACTGAGCAAACAAACACTTTTTGTATTTTCCTAGATTACTTGAAAGGGATTCCTTCATTTATTCAACTCGCGTGAGAGATTGACCGGAATGTACACTTGACTGTCGTGCATTGTGCACGTCGAATTAGAAAAACATAATTTCCAAGCAGATCTGAACGCAATATAACAAGAACCTTCACCTGCCTACAGACGTCACATGCAATATTGTCATTGGTGTTCTACATTTACGGTTAGCTAAAGATTACTAGATAACTATGGCAGTAGCAAAGGCTTACATTTGGGAATATACCAGTCCTGATCAACTAGTCCAACCAGTGACCACATCAACAATACAAGAGCATCAACTAGCCAGAGTTAAATGCATTCATATTCAACAAAGGACTGGGAAACCATCGTAAAATATTTCAGCATGTACAGGTGCTTGGGGTTTTCATTAGTTGTCAGTTATAATCATCAAAATTAAAAGGAATAAACACTTGAAATATATCAGTCTGTGTGGAATGAATGTATACATTATACAAGTTTCACTTTTTGAATGGAATTACTGAAATAAATCAACTTTTTGATGATATTCTAATTATATGACCAGCACCTGTAGTTGGCTGTCAGCTGAACTGGAGAATGTTAGCTGTAGTTAGCATCCTGACTGTGAACAGGAGAATGTTTAGTTGTGGCTGTGGAGAATGTACTGTAACATAACATTGCGTGTTGTAGTATAATGATGCAAAGTGCTTCTTGAAGAATATTGTAGTTTTCTGATGGTTTATTTGTAATTTTCTGATTGAATAATAAATTGTTTACTATTCTTACTTGTGTATGTGTGCGTTTTTTTGTTAAAGGGGCAATATGTGAGACTGTACTACTAACATAAATACAAGCAAAAAATAACCAGTAGACATAAGCAGTTACTGTTTTAAGTTAGTGTTTCAAATAATATTTTTCTACAAAATTAATCAGTGATTGACATATTTCCCCATTTAAACATTCTTGCCGGTCCATCTGTCAGTTTGCATTGACTTGTAACCTGCTTATACTCACTTTAGACACTAAGAGTACCGTACTTCCCACCCTAAACCCCCTGGTCTAGCTAGTACTATACTGGTCTCAGATTCTTCACAGTGCCCCTTTAAGTGTTGTGTTTAGCTAACTAACATTATCTATGCTTGCTAACTTGTTAATCATAGCTTACAATAATGATTATGTATGTTCTATAAATGTTTTAAACAGTTGTTAATGTTATCTTATTTGGGCTTTTTCGATCAAAGTGGAAATTCAACCATAAAGCTGTAGGAATACTGAAACATGTTACATTGTAAATGCGTGAACATAATTATGATGATGATTATTGGTTGTGAGCCTACTGGGAGGAGTCAGAGTTTTGTTTTATGATTGTGCCATTCTGTTATGGCCTACAGTTGAGTGTGAATCCTATAAGAAATAAATGACATGTGTTTGGCCTGCTCACTCATGTTTTCTTTATAAATGGTACATATATTACCAATTCTCCAAGGGTATGCAAACTTTTGAGCACAACTGTACAGTACATAATGGAGGTAGTATATATTTGATATCAGAAGATCTTGATTTTTGTTTGCTGACTATTAAAGATCAGATTTGCCTGTGTAAACAGCTTGTGTCTGTAAAGGTATGTGTGTGGTATGTTGTGCGTGGATAAAGAGTCCAGCTCAGTAGGGAAGCCCCTAAAAGTTGGGACTAATAAGGGTCTGCTAATCCAGGCTGGCCCAGACACTTGCAGTAGGGATGAATCATATGCAGACATTGTCTTCCTCTTTAGCCATAGTAGTGGGTCCTCACAGCGGAGGGGCCGGGGGAGGAGAGGTGGGCTGAGGTAGGGAGGGAACGGAGTGAAAGTAGGAGGGGGGGCTCTGAAATCCACTGTCCTCTGCGCTCCGCGGACCAGGGGCATTGATCCGAGGAAAAACGCTCAATCATGCCTCCTGCGTCTCTGCCTTCTGCAGGGCCAGCATAAAATCAGCCAATAGAGTCCTGAATAGTGGCACCTCAAGATTTCTTACACACACATGTGACTGTAGAGCACATGGATACATATGTCTGCTAATAACCAACGAATAAATATTTGAGTGGTGGAAAGTCACTGCAAAAGAGCCTGCAGCAAAGCCTTGAAAAATGAATTCCTGATTTATTTCAACAGATAATTTAGATCTACCTTTCTTTCAATCCTAGTCTCTTTTATACACCCACAGAGGATTGGCATGTAAAACTTGCATTTCAGTCTTTATTTATTGCTAGCTCATCAGTACATTGAGTGTCAAACCCCAGCATCAAAACCTGAGACATTTATTTTACTAATGCCGACAAACACAATTGAGAAAGACCATTAATGCATGTAGAGGGCAAAGGAGGGAGGGATAAACTCAATAAAATTTTAGAAGGTACAAACACAAATAAATTGTCTTTATTCACTTTTACACAATCCTGTCATTCTTGAAGGGAGGATAATGCTATCACTAGTAGTCTAACTATTACCCAAACATTAGTTCATACTCTTTTGGCCCGCTGGGTAACCACTGAACTGGAATAAAGCATTATTAACTGATGCCTCATTATTAGGTAATTATTTTGTGTCCCCTTAAAGCTGAAGAACGTAACTTTCAAAACAGGAAGTATTTCTGCCTCATTTTCCCAGAAATCTCGGCTGTCACTGGCGTGAGGTCAGTTCACTCTTGAAGCCCCACACGTTATTTGTGCACTTCAGCAATTACGCTCATCTAAAAAAAAATCTTCATCAACCAGGTGAGTTGACATACGTTTATTTTAATTATATACTATAATTAATTAAGTTAAATCTGACCTAGCATACATAGCAAACGTGAGAATAGCCAGCTACTAGTCTAACCTCGCCTTGGTATTGATTTTCAATTACTGTACTACTAGCTGGGCTAGTGAACAAAGCATACAGCACAGATGGCTACAGGCGGCTAGCTGTCGCAATGTATCTGATTTAGCATACATAGCAAACGTGAGAATAGCCAGCTACTAGTCTAAACTCGCCCTGGTAATGTTTTCTGATTACAGTACTACTAGCTGGGCTAGTAAACAAAACAAACAGCATGAACAGACGGTTACATGCGGCGAGCTGCTGAAATTTATCTGATGTAGCATACATTGGAAATGTAAGAATAGCCAGCTATTAGTCTAAACTCGCCCTGGTAATGTTTTCCGATTACAGTACTACTATGCTGGGCTAGTAAACAGCATGTACACACAGCAGCTCGCCTCTTGACTTTATCCACAGAAAGTTAGCTAGTTAACTAAATTGACCAATTGTTTTTGCCTGGTAATTATTTATAGCCTATTATTATCAACAGTATGAGGTTATTCTAGGCAGCTAACATTGTCCTTGCTGGCAAGCTGACGTTATTAGATGCTGGTAGTAGTAGCAAAATTTGCGAACAATGTCTGCTGGATAGATACAGTCAGTAACTATAGCCATAGTCTGCTCTGTCTGTATAGCTAGCCACATTAACGCCAATAGGGCAATTACTAACAACACTGTGAGCTTATCTAGGTAGCGAGCATTTTAGCTAACTTCACTTACTTATTTAACAGAAGAATTGCCACATCAGCGTGAAGTTTAATGCATTTTGCTCCATTAAGTAAAGTGATGAATTAACCTATATTAACAGTCATTATCTAATGACCCTATTGGTAGCTCTAAACCATTAATAACTGATACATTACCATTAGTTAATAATTTTTCTGTCTCCCTGAGTAAAGTGATGAATTATCCTACCTTAACCATCACTAACTAATGACTCATTGGTAGCTATAAACCATTTAGAACTGATACCTCACCATTAGTTAATAATGAATGACGTAAAACTATCATTATCTAGCCTAACTTATTAATAATGTATTCAAAATGTGATTATCTTATGAATAGTTTATATTACCTAGCCTATTGTTCATGCAAACAACTAGCTACATGAATGGATGTGCTGTATCTACATTGACAATTACATTACAAACTGTGTGTTCCTGCAAAAAACGACATGAGTTTATCCTGTGTCAACATGAACAAATGACAGTACACAATGTTAATGCATTTGTAAATCATTAATGAAGTAAGGGTTATCATTATTAACCCTTTGTTTATGTCTTTGTTCATCATTCGTCCATGTTAACTAATGTATTCATTAATAGTAGTTTATGTACCCTTTTCGGAAAGTGTTACCAATATACTTTACATATAGTCAGTTAAAAGTACATAAATTATAGTCTGGGCATTTTCTGTCAGTGTGCCTATGTCCACATGTCAAACTGTTAGCCGAGTGGATGTCCTCTACTCTGTCGTGTTTGTAACAATGAGGGGAGAAATTTGTTAGCGAACTGGGATCATAGACTGATTCAGTAAACGTGTAGCTAGTTTTTTCTGTTTATTTTATTATGAAGAAGTCTATTATTTCATAATTGATAGTATAAAGTATGAATTGAGTATTAGTAGACAGCTAGGTAGCAATCTCTAGAGCAATTCATTAATTCAAGCACCACTGCCAACAGCACTGATTGCAACACTTGTGTTGCACTGTTTTTGAATTCAAGCCGGATCAACTGGGGGTCGGCAGAGCTGCAGCAGGGGGTCCTTGCGACCAATATATACTGTTCCAGTCAAACATTTGGACATACCTACACATTCAATGGTATTTCTCCATTTTTACAATTATCTATATTGTAGAATGATAGTGAATGGATCAAAACTACAAAAAAACACTTGTAGGGTCATGTGTTAGGCACTAGTGAGGGAGGCCACCAAAAGGGCTTTTGGCAACTCTAAGGTACAGTCTTCCACAGGTGAGCTGGGAGACACTGTGCATGCTGCATCAATAGCCCGGGTGCCTCACAAAAATGAAAGCCATTGTTGAAAAAAAAAATACTAGAATTTCAGCTAGAATTTCCCAGAAGGCATGTTGTAGACTCTGAGACAAGTACAAAGAAATTATATGGTGTGACGACCAAAATAGAGCTTTTTGGCTTCAATGCTATTCCCAAGTTTAAAGGGGAATAATGATGAATATCGATAATCTGTCTAGGTTCATAGATTATTAGACGTAATTGTTGAACTGTCTCTCTGTGCGTAGAACTCCATCACTCAGGGAGAGCAGGGTCAAGATAGCGAGTGCAGCATCATCTGGTTATATTGCCCTCCCCCCACTAATGCGATTTGATAGAACTTCGTGAAATAACGATTATATATGTGAAAAATAAATGTTCTATCAGTGTGGAAACACAACATTGGGGAACCTCTGTCTATTATGGTACATACCATATACATTTCATGAGATGAGGTTTTACTTTTACCTTTTATAAAATCTCCTCCAAAGACAGCTCGTTGGCTTGTGCAACTGCATAACAAAAACATCACTGCATTCTATTACAAATGATAATTCTCCATAGCAGTCTAGTAACCACTTAGTCTCAATCAGATTCAAACAAAAATGCATTTAGATGTTCATGAGTTTTACAGAGTTGTTTAGAGGTAAAGTACAGTGTTGTTTTCATTGAGTAGGCAACATTTGATTAAAACAAAAAACCTAACCTTTAAGGTGCCCAATCTGAAACTTTAAGTGTTCCATCTGCTCTTTTCCACTCTGAGCAGGTTTGATATCTATTTGCAAAATGTTTGGGGTAATTGCTGTGCTGAGAGAGATTTTTTTTTGCCAATCTGTCATAGATGGCAATTTCTTATAAGACTTCTCATAGTTAAAGCATGTTCTTTGGTGCCAGATGACTCTGCAAGATGGTGAGCACCCACTTCACTGGATTTCCTTCGGTCTCTTAAGGGCTTCATGACTTTTAATTCATGTTTATCAGTTGTAGACAGTGTTTTGGGAACCACTGTGCTTCCTGTCTTCAACTTTAAACAACTCTTCAACTTTAAGCACATTGTATTGACATTTCTGTATGACATTGCTTCTAGCCATCTCACAAAATATTTTGGACAACACAAAAAATTATTGTAATTTTTCATTATATTAATGTTTATTAGTATTTATTGTTGTGTTATCTATGTTTTTACAGTAAAATAGACACCTACTGCCCAGATGAATAGGATAAAATACTATTCTGAGGTAGTCTAAGACATTTGCATAGCACTGTACATTCAAATTCTCGACTCAATTTCTAGACAGAAATGGAGTATGAAATGAAAGTAGGCATAACTTTGTACATGAGCATCCTTGTGATTAAACGTTATCACTTGTCATTGGTGATGGCGACTGCCATGTTAGCATTTCTAATATCTTGCGTCCTATATATGCTGACCTGAAACTAGTATAAATTATTTCTAACAATGATTTTATATAAAAATGTTCATAGTTGCTAGTCCATCCGTCTGTGACTGACATTAACAGCAAAGTTGGTGTTGGATCACATTTCAGTAAAGTAGATGGAGTACTGAGATGTAACACAGAGCTGAACAATTTTCCAACTGTCGCCACAAGAACATAAGCCATCACCGACCCCAAGGACAAAAGTGCACTCAATAACTGTCCTCTGTCCAGATGAGGTAAGCCCTAATCGCAATCCCTTAAACCCTTAAACTTGGACATGGTGCAATAGATTCTTTTTTGAAGATTAAATGGAAAGTCTCTCGCACTCAACTCTTGATTAATTGGAGTTTTTCTATCTTGCAGTAATCTGTGCCTGTTGTGTTTTTTCCTCCAGCAGTGCCAAGTGATAATATTGGGGCATGGTGGTAAAATGTGATGTCACGCTAGATAAGGTATTCTATATATTAATTAATAACAGGAGGGAAAGAGAATGATTGAATGACTGAGCATTATGTTGAGATAAAAACCATTTGTCCTGATGAGCTTTTTTTCAGATGTGTATCTTGCAAGATGACAGCAGCTTGGGGGTATTGGCTGTCACAATGTCTTTCTTAGATCGTTCCATCATAATGCCTTGACTGGATTATAAACATACCTCAGTTCATTATGTTATGCTGGAATTTCCATTTTTTCATTTACTTATCAAGATATTTTCTTCATAATCATTTTTACTAGCCTAACTCTTGAAAGCATCATGAAATTCCCAAAATGCTAGTGTTGACTAAGTGAAAGCATTATTGAATGCTTGATAAATGTGTCAACCTAATGGCCTTATGCCACCTGAATACCTATTTATTTGTACTTGTACTCATATACAATTTATATCCCCTGAAAAAGTTTACATATTATGTGGTTTATTCCCTTGGAATAAATGCAAAGCCTTTTGCTTGATCCTTTGTCTTCTGTCCAACTTATGACCTTCAGAAACTTGCTTTGGCAACAATAGAAATGGTGCTGTGTTCATTTCTCAATAGACATATTGACTTCTAGCTTTGACAAACCTAGCCTTGCTTGTTTGGTTGATTTGCCACAGCACAATACATTCATTTAAGTTACATCTTAATGTGACAGAAGTGACTTGGAACTGTGAGTTTTGAAAGACTTTGATTGCCTTATACTGTATGTGCGTCAGTCCGTGTGCACATTTCTTCTCTTTCTCTACTGCATTTGTAACAAACTCCTCCTGTCATTAGTTGACTTCTCAAGTCATTCTTTTTCTGGGCTGGGTTCCATTTTAATAGTTTTATCTCTTTCTCCAGTTAGAGCCAGGGTAGAAGTGTCACACATAGCCCTGCCAGTGTGAACCGTGAAGGGGAGAGGCAATTAAAATGCACCCACTGGAGTCCATTCACGCATGGCTGAGACTTGTGTGGCCTGAGATCTTTGAGAAGTAAAACTCTATTACAGACAAGGTTGATAGCGAAGACACCTACACAGACAGCCATGTCATTATTAAACTTACCTTAACTACTTTATTTTATGTTTGAAGACAAGGATTTTGAATAAATCTTATGATAGCTGAAAGTACTAACATACTGCATTTCTTTTTAGTTTTTCATTTCAACAAAACACACTGATCCATACATCTCATTATTCAAGCAATTTAGCCCACCCCACAAATGAAGAAAATATTATGAAAAGATAGCAATATGTTTACATTTAAACAATGTTATGTAAAAAATAAGAAAAAATGCAAAATGACAAATACAGAACAGTTTTTCCAAACTGCAACAACTGCTAGTATTAGACTTATTTACTTATTTAGTCAACAACTGATCACATGGTCTGACCAAAATGACATTTAGGGTTAACAAGGATAGAACAACAGAATTTCACCTTGCTGGCTCTGCAATTCGGTTTAGCAAACTTTTGGTTACTGGCCCAATGTTCTAAATGCTAGGCTGTCTGCACCTTCAGGATGCAGTGCAATGTTACGAGTGCTCATGCACCTGGTAGGGTTACCATTAGTAAGTTTCAGTTGCATTTATAAGTCATTACTATTATCAGGTCCTTTTACTGCCTGCTTGCCTTTCTTTCTACATGTATTGAGCTATAAATTGTGATCTTGCAACAATGTCTCAGCAATGTCTATATAATCCCAGGCCTTCATTTTCCCTTGATAGTGAAATTGGGACAGACAACAGTATTTGTGGAAGTGTTTCACTTTTTTATAGCGCCTTCACACAACATATGACATCAACGTGTCATGACACTAAAAACTGCTTTTTAACATCAACCATGAGCATTAAGGCAGAGTGCTGGAAAATATTTTTAAAATTAAGTGAGGAACCTTGCTGTTGTTATTCAAAATGGATTTAAAAAATGTTGTTGGCATTCTGTGTGAAGTGAAGGAAAAAGTACTTTGAGAATCTCATGATGGTGGTTAGACATGACAATCAGAAAGAAACCCCAAATGTAGCAGCCGCATAACCTTTGTTACATTGCTTTGATGAAGCGTTGGTGTAGTGCTGCAGCAATATGCCTTTACAATAGTGTTTGGAGCGGTTTGCAGGGCATGACACATTTTCTCCACTCTTTCAATGTGGACACTGCTTATCAAGTGCATACTAACACCCTGACTAAACTGGAATATACGCATGCATACATACATACACTTAACCTAACAGTGTCTGCATTGTTAAGAACTACATTTTTTTTTCAGATGCTTTGGTACTATTCACACAAATATGTGGTAATATTTCACCACAACTCTGTTTCTAAAAAGTTGGGACAGTGCAAAATGCAAATAAAAACAGATTGCAATGATGTGCAAATCATTCATCCCTATAATCGAAAATAGTACAAAGACAACATATCAAATGCTGAAACTGAGAAATTATATTGTTTCTGGAAAAATACATGCCCATTTTGAATTTGATGCCAGCAACACATTTCAAAAACGTTGGGACATGGGCATGTTTACCACTGTGTTGCATCACCTCTTCTTTTAACAACACTTTGTAAGCGTTTGGGAACTGTGGAGACCAGTTGCTGTGGTTTTGAAAGTGAAATGTATTCCCATTCTGGCTTGGTATAGGATTTCAGCTGCTCAACAGTTTTGGGTCTCCTTTGTCGTATTTTTTAGTTTCACAATGAGCCAAATGTTTTCAGTGGGTGACAGGTCTGGAGTGCAGGCAGGCCAGTTTAGCACCCAGACTCTTTTACTACGGAGCCATGGTATTGTAATACATGCAGAATGTGGTTTGTCATTGTCTTGCTGAAATAAGCAAAGCCTTCCCTGAAAAAGACATTGTCTGGATGGATGCATCTGTTGCTCCAAACCCTGTACAGTATATATTGTTCAGTATTAATGGTGTCTTCACAGATGTGCAAGTCACCCATGCCATGTGCCCTAATGCACCACCATACCGTCACTGGCTTTTGAACTGTGCTGATAAGAAGCCGGATGGTCCCTCTCCTCTTTAGTCTGGTGGACACAATGTCCAAGATTCCAAAATACAATTTAATATTTAGATTCATCAAGACCACGGGACAGTTTTCCACTTCGCCTAAAAAAAATAGCCTATATTTTTCCATGCCATATCCAGGCCTGGCATGACCCCTGATCGATGTCTCCACAAGCCTCCTCCATTGCCTGTAGAAGGTGGATGCGTTGGTGGGGCTGGCGATCATACACCTTCCAACGCCATGCCAAGGAGAATCCTTCAGTGAAAAGGGGTGACCTGTGAAATAATTGCGGACCACAGCAGCCCAATGGAAACTAACATTATCTCAGATGTTAACGTACCTGGGCTGCTCTGGCCCCTGGTCATTAGGGATTTGTCTGTTGTGGACAGGGGTGTAGAATTAGGGGGGACGGGGGGGTCATGACCCCCCAATATTACTGACAGATCAATGTCCAAAATCCTGGGATCCATTGACCCTGACCCCCCCAATAAGCAATACAAACCTACGCCACTGGTTGTGGAGGGTGTCCAGAAATGGGATAATGTGGAAACTAACATAAAGCAGTGAGTTGTGTTTACAGTTTTGCAAAAAGTGTGTTATATAATTAATGGTGTTATAATAGTTTCAGAGATAGTGCTTCAAGAAACACTGTTAAGTGTTTAAGCATTCAGAAAAACATTGTAGCAGTCACTGTAAAAATCAGTTAGTCCATGCCCAAACAATGTAAGACACATATTTCAAAATGACAAAGTGCTAAAGGTAAACTGTTTATTTCCCTGTTTTCACATTAGGCAGAACTCTAACTGTACACTACCCATCACGAATGACAGAAAATAATTTCTGTCTTATAATATCTACAATCATTGATGCAAAAAAGTAACTTTTATTGCAGCAGGTTTTTTTGTCTAATCAATTGTAACAAATACTATGACAAAGAAATAAATTAAATGTCAATATTTAGCACACATTACACTAATGTTGTCATCACACACGACACTAATTACATCAATTCTGTCTTCTGCATTTTACTGCAGGAATAGTTTTTTGGCATGGCAAAATCCAAATGTGACATTGGTCACCAGTGATGTCATTACATGGCTAATCCATGAGCTTAAGGGGGTGGCATGAAACGTTATGCATGTACTTTGTATGAACATAATGTATTTCAATGTGAAACATGTCTTTCTAGATGTTTTTGTCCTCAGTCAATGTCAGATGTACTTGGAGTTGTGAAGAAATGTCTTTTTAGATGATCTGTTGTGTTTTTTGAGAGTGGTAAACAATTACCACATGAAAACAACTGTAATTACAAGGACCGTGTGCATATCAGAGACAAAAAAAATACTTAATGTTAATTTTCTTATCAAATTTGCTATCTTATAGGGGTCTCCAACAGGTCTTCATAAATAGCTTTTGAACCTATTCTGATGTATAGTAGTCTACGTTTCAGCAGTTCCCTTATTCCACCACTTGGTTGTGGATGTGTGTAGATGTACTAGCATTTTCAAGCAAATGTTTATATTGATAAATCCCACCCTTTGCGTAGGAATACTGATTTGTACACTCATGCTTAGGGAATGTGGGAATTAATTTCCAGTACAACTCATCGAAGACCCTGTCTACCCACTGAAGGCGTGGCAGATGAAGGGATTTACCAACGTGACCTGTTTGTTTCGCATACATGGTGGTTGAAAACCATTTCCATAAAATTTAAAATAATATTGTTTTTTTTCTCTATTATATATAACAAATAGCTGTAGGTTAGTTTAGCTAAATCGGATGTGCTATAGACTGAATGTACAATAAATATCCAATTGTTGAGTTAAGGATTCAATATCAGGAGCTGAAATAAAGTGCAATGCAAAGGTCTCTGACCAAAGTACTTGCAAGCAGAGACAATTTGCGGGAGAATCTTTATTTTAATTGTAAAACAAGCTGAATTGACCATAACATAATTAGTGGATTTGCTTTAGTAAATGAATGTATCACATGGCTGAATAATATAATTCAAACCTATTCTTGCAGACTCAATGAGTAAACCTTGGATCAGCAGCAACAATGTACTGTACAGTTTTCATTGCTGCTTTCTTTTTACAAGAACAAAAAAACTCAGCAAAGCAGTTGGTTGTGCATTGTAGACAGCCTTCAGCCGCATGCTTTAACAACCACCTTTGACTCAGAGAAATAAGCAAGTTTGCGGCCAAGTCTGTAGATCTGTGGGAAATCACTCAGGCATAGAGGATTTGCATACTCTTGCACTTAAATAACTTATTACTGAGGCTGGCTACCCACATTGCTGTGTCGATTTCAGGGTCCACTGCACATCTGAGCCTGACAAAAGGTGGTAGTTCTTGAATTATGATGCAATTTAGGATACCACAGTTTTCCTTAAATAAATGAATACAGGTTCCATGTTTTTTTGCAAGTAAAACCATCTGAGGAAGAAAAAAATAGAGGTAAAGATGAGGCGAGGAACACTGACATTCCGCTATCTAACAGTACAACATTTACTTCATTATAAAATAAATCAATGGGATTATATACTCAAGGAAAAATTGTGCAGTATGCAATTACTGCTGCTTTTTCAAGTATTCATAAGCAACAGACAGTTTCTGCATAGCAAGCATAGTCTTACAACTTGCATGGACAGAGACTCTTTGTGTCTACCTGACATTGAGAAGTAATTTGTCTTCATTCATCCTCAATTCGTTATTTTTTCATGTGTATAGTTAATCACTTTGAATGTGATAAAGGTAGTTGGTGAAGTTTCAAGTAGTTAAGATATGTTTTATCTATTAGAATTGATGATTATGAATAATAGAATAATCAGAGGTTGAAGTACATCATGATTTGAAGTTTTGCTTAAAATAAATACAAAGTGTTTGTGTCCCATGGGCTTGACACAATGGAATATATTATTAGAAAATTTGGCATTGTGCTAATGTAATTAATCCACTCAATTTAATTCACACAAATTGATAAGAAAAATCACACATTTCGGCAGTGAGAGAGCTGAGCAGCATCCCAAATTATTGTTTCAAAAAGGCTTTTATGCAGCCAGAATACTATGCACATACAAAACTGCAGCACGACCGAGTTGTTGTTGCCGTAACAGCGAGAAATGGTTCTTTACATGACATAATATGTTACAACCCCATCGGCCAAACACTGATTCCTCAATCTAACTCTAATGCTTTCACTTTAGCTCCAAGTCAAGGGCTTTGTGGGTGTATCAATAGGGTTGTGGTATTAATCAGTGGATCCTTGTTGTGCTTGTCTTGCCCCCACCTCCCCTGGCCATCAGGCAAGGGCAAGGCCCACTACATGATCAGTCATCTGCAGATCACTTCATGATGAATTACATATGAAAACAGCTACATGCTGGTGGTGAGGTGTCTAAGCGCTAGTACAAGAAGGTCACATCACTCATATCACTGTGCTATGCAATTCTTACATTTGATCACTAATGTATCCAATAAATTGTGCCTGACGAAATTCTACTTTTTAAAACAGGACTTGAAATATTATTAATTTCTTTCTATTCTTTCTTTGTGCCTTCTCAACATTGACGCTCCCTTGACACTGACACCTTGGGAAAATAAACCCCTTTCAGCATTGCTGAAGTGACAGCTACTTACTCATCCAAGTTGGATTCTCAGTCATTTTGGCTTTGGATGAGAGGATCTTTAGTTCCAAATATTTTGACAAGTTGATTTGTACATTTCCATTTGTGTTTTTTTTTCTTTTTCTGATTATAACTTTCTCCAAAATACTGTATATTAATAACACAGAGATAGAAGAAACTATCTATTAAAGATATGGTACACTCAAATTAATATTGGTTTGCAACTTCTGCCTGCTTATCCCATTGCTGTAGCAAATTGTTTACTCGTATTATTGTATTTGATTGGAGCATTGTCTTTGATCTGCAGAGACAGTACATGTAAACTTACAGTATATTTTTCAGTCATATCATATGTCATACTTGTACTCGTCTAATGCAATTTTCTGCCTTGGATTTAAGTGTATGAAGAAATGCATCTTTGAAAACATTACTGTTGATACAAAAACTGTGTAAAGAAAAAGTCCTTAGTAAATGGCTAACAATCTAATCTAATAACAGAAATCATTGCCTGTATGACTAATACCGTATCTACTGTGTTTAATGAATTATCCCACATTTTGAATTAAATCTCAAGATGTTCACTTAAGGTTTATAACACAACACTTACTTTCAGATACAAATACGTCATGACCAGCCTCAATCACGAGATGAATTAAAATCATTAGGAACTCATCCAGGAGAAAACTAATCAGGGCCTATCCTGTCCCCCTACCTATTCTTTTCGCAGTGAGCACAGTTTAAACATCTGCTGTGATATACTCATGTCTTCAATTTGAATGAAATTAATTCAAAGGGCACACAGACAGCTGTTGGTCGTTTTTGGGACGTGCTGTATCCAGTGCATGTTAACTTATCATGGTTACCTAACATGTATCATCCATTCTATTGACATTGTATTTTTGTGATGGAATTACATTTCTGAGTCGATGGCTTTCCATGTTGGCCTTTATTTTTTGCTTTTATTTACTATATTATTTAATTCAAAGAATAAATAAGAAATATTGATACATCTGAGAAGAGTTATGTAACCTGACTTTCCCCACATTAATCATCAGACAAATTAATGATGTTGACTGGCAAATCGTAATGGCAATGGTTGATTCCTGGTACAAATTGACAAGGTATCAATCGTCAGAAAACAATTAAAAAAGAAAAGAAGGAATGAAGCAGAATGCAGAGCCAACCTGCCGGCTCAGCATGCTGCATCCCAAATTAATCAAAGCATTTTATTGACGGGTAATTGATTAGGATTTGCCTTGGCTGAGGCAGAGGCTTTTAATTAAGCCTGGCACACAGTAGGGTGATGTCTCTTTAAAACATGTTAAGTGATGTAATTACCATTGAACAAGCAATTATCTTACTAAAGTGAAAAACCCTGTGCACATCCAATATTGCACCATCTACCTAGAAAGGACAAAGGAAAAATTAAAACAAAGCCATCTTTTTTTGTTGTTATCTTGTGTTTTTATTTTCTGTATTCAATCATTTGCTACTTTGAGAGCGGATAATTGTCACTGTAATAATATTTGTGATGTTTATTCTGTCTAATACAACCATTTTGCAAATAGATATCTATATGTTCAAGGTTATTTTACAAATAGAATTTCACTGGACAATATACTATTCATAATTTGAGTGAATTGCACTGTTTTGTGGACACAAAATATCCACACAATCTATCAAGTGGCTTGTCATTCGGGACATTTGTTGACTAGATGTTAATAACATAGTTAATGATACTGCTCATTTTTCAATGTTTTTTTTCTGTTCACTCCTCATCAATATTGTATGGTCATTTCCTGAGAAATTGGAGTGACACCAGAAAAAGGCAGAATAGAATGAATTCCATTCAATAATGCAGCCAGTGTCTGTCCTCACATAGCCTCTCTAACCTTGTTTTTCTTGATGACTGAATACATGGGCCCACCCTCTGGGTACTTTTCCATGGATGCAGAATGTTTAAAAAAAATACCTTGCAAAGGTGAATGACACTTTAATGTAGACTGACCTGACTCAATGGACTCCACAATGTCCTTACTTCCTCATCGCTAAAGAAGTGTAGATCTGTGTTGTGGAAGTTTAAAAGTGCTAAACGAAAAGTGAGGCAACAATTAATTTTTTTTTTCTATCAATTAATTAATCTACTTTGGTTTTCCATGCTGAAACAGTTTGAAAATTGTGAGAATGAGTGAGATTGCTAGCTAACTTAAGCCATGCAAAATAATATGTTTTTTTCTTTGTCTGATGCATACTCAATCTTGTCAGTGGAAACATTTGTTAAATCACAAGAGGCAGGTGGAAGTGATTTGAGCTGTGGGACTCTTGTAACTCTATCAGCAACATACTGTAGTCATGTAAGGAAAGCCTGGAATATGTATCAGGATGACAGTTGATGAGTTTGACATCTCAAGACCTGATAAAACACTTTCAGTGTTATGCTCAACCAACACTTAGAAGAGTTAATTACCTGTTTTTCCACCTTGACACTGAGAGATTAATCATTTTCTGAGAACATATACAGTACCAGTTATAAGTGTGGACACACCTGTATTTCTATATTTTTACTATTTTCCACATTGTAGAATAATAGTGAAGACGTCTCAACTATGAAATAACACATAGGGAATCAAGTAGTAACCAAGTTGTTAAACAGATCAAAATGCATTTCATATCAAGAACTTTGAAGGTTTCTTCAAGTGCAGTCGCAAAAACCATCAAGCGCTATGATGAAACTGGCTCTCATGAGGACCGCCACAGGAAAAGAAGACCCAAAGTTACCTCTGCTGCAGAGGATCGGTTCATTAGAGTTACTAGCCTCAGACATTGTCAATTTACTGCAAAGCAATGGCCTTGAACGAGTAGGTGTGTCCAAACTATTGACTGGTACTGTATGTTTTCAATGCAGGCAATGTTCTGAATTGCGAAGGGTAGGGTTAAGTGCAACAAATTAGCATTTTGCTGTTGAAGTGCCTTATACATTGTAGCTTCTATAGCATACATTAACTCTTCTAATTGCAATGCTCTCTCCCTGACCAATTGCATTTGAAGAACACATCTTGCAGTCATAAAAATAAAAATATAAGCTAAGTGACATTGTCTGCCAAACAGATTTAAGACTAGATTAATTCCAAATTAGTCTATGCAAAAATAACACCATTGTTTCTAGGGGGGTCTTAGTCACACCATTTACAATCTTGCATTGTAGTTTGTGCTTGATTGTAATGATTTGTGGTAGACAGACTAGGCTCCAGATGCAGAACTCAATAGTTTCACTTTAATTCAAAAAGGTTATGTTTCCAGCTTTCAAGAATATCATTCCCAACATGGAACACAAGAAAACAATAATGCCTGATAAACAACATAATCAAACTGAATGAAAAAGTCAGGGTGAATGTGCAATGCAAAACAGTTGTGCTATACAAGACAGAAGTGCGTTCTGGATAGTACTATGGGTGTTACAAAATAGGTGCGTTCAGAGGTGGGGGAGAATGGAAAGGACATTCACAGATTTGTCCGGAAGCCACTCCTGTATTGTCTTGGCTGTGCACTTAGGGTCATTATCCTGCTGGAACGTGAACGTTTGCCCCTGTCTGGGGCCCTGAGAGCTCTGGAGCAGGTTTTCATCAAGAATCTTTCTGTATTTTGCTCTGTTCATCTTTCCCTTTATCCTGCTTAGTCTCCTAGTCCCTGCTGCTGAAAAACATCCTCCCAGCGTTATGCTGCAACCCCAATGCTTCACTGTAGGGATGGTATTGGCCAGGCGATGAGCGCTGCCTGGTTTCCCCCAGACTTGACGTTTGGAATTCAGGCCAAAACGTCAAGAGTTCAATCTTGGTTTCATCAGAGCAGAAAATCTTGTTTCTCAGAGAGTCCTTTAGGTGCCTTTTGGCTAACTCCAAGTGGGCTGTCACGTGCCTTTTACTGAGGAGCTCCTGATTGGCCACTCTACTATTTAGGCCCGATTGTTTGAGTGCTGCAGAGATGGTTGTCCATCTGGAAGGTTTTCTCCAATCAGGAACGTTGGAGCTGTGTCAGAGTGACCATTGGGTTCTGGGTCACCTCCCTGACCAAGGCCCATTTCCACCAATCAGGTCAGCTCAGTTTTGCCTGGCGGCCAGCTCTAGGAAGAGTGTTTGTGGTTCTAAACTTCTTCCATTTAAGAATAATTGAAGCTACTGTGTTCTTAGGGACCTTTAATGCTGCAGAAATGTTTTGTTACATTTTTGCATTTCCAGATGTCCAATCAGTTGAACTGACCAAAGGTGAATTCAAGTCAAGTTATAGAAACATCTCAACGATGGTTAATGGAAACAGGATTCACCTGAGCTCAATTATAATTGTCAAAGCAAAGTGTCTGAATACTATAAATGTAATATTTCAGTCTTTTATTTTATAATTTGCAAACATTTCTTTAAACCTGTTTTTCATTTGTCATTATGGCTAATGCAGAAATATTTATGAGGACTAAAAATGTATTTAATCAATTTTAGAATATGGTTGTAACGTAACAACATGTGGAAAAAGTGAAGGGGTGTGAATACTTTCGAAATTCACTGTATATAAAAAATTATATATAAAAATATATATATATAGAATCTCAGTGACTGACTATAGTTTATTTAGAGTGATGTATATCCCAGCAAACATACTCCTGGTAAACATACTTCTATGTCCCAAAACTTTAAACATATCTATTTTATTTATGACTAATACCTATAATCAGGCCAGCTGACAGTCTTGCCTGGGCCTGGGACGAGATAATCTTAGATGGGCCCTTTAATGTCAACCTATTGTCAGTTCTGGGCCCCCCCCCTACCCTGGGACCGGGACAACAGACCCGTTTGTCCCCCCCTATCGGCGGGCCTGCCTATAATATCTGTCTGGATGC
This sequence comes from Esox masquinongy, assembly GCA_016801175.1. Lineage (NCBI taxonomy): Eukaryota > Metazoa > Chordata > Actinopteri > Esociformes > Esocidae > Esox > Esox masquinongy. The sequence continues at coordinate 25,119 of JACXGI010001803.1, forward strand.
TTGGAGGAGGAGCACCACACACCACAATTTATCTGCATTAATATGAAAATGGATATAAGATATTCTAAATAAGAGTGTCTGATAAAATATAAAATGGGAATGACTGGCAAAAAAGTATGGGGACAGACCGAAGTGTCAGCAGGGGTTCAACTTCCATTGGTGTTTTTCCTATGCCTCAGCTGAACCAGGGGCCATCTTGTGCTCAGCACACCTACCCAACGTCACACCAACTGACAATTCCTCACACTCTTTTCCCCTTCACAGTGAGGGTCTGCAATAGATAAGATAGAGACCAAGGGGTCTTAAATGTGAGTGATTGCCGGATGACAGCTCAATCTCATAAACAACTAGCAGCAGGCCTAAATGTAAGGGCCGTAAGGGCTGTCCAGCTAGGTCAAGCCACTCGATCACAAGGACCAATCTTCCCCCTGCTCTAATGTGATTAGTTTAGATCTCCTCTGCCTGCCCCAGCCCTTTGTTGTTGGCTAAGTAATTAATTAGATTAAATGAGCATCAGTGGCTCAATGGTTGGGGATATGTGGTGTGGAAGTCTCCGTCATTGAGAAAGTGGCTGCAAATGGGATGAGTCATGTCCCCTTGAGTTGTATGAAGCTAGAACATATGCACATACACGCAGGCATGCACGCACACACACATACACACACATATACGATGAGTGAAAGTGCTGTATATGCTCAAACTCACAGAGAGATGAGTGAAGTTGCATTTTTTGTGTATTTACCCTAGTATATCTTGATTACGATTGATGTGAGACTGCATGAGCATGATCACACTGTCACCGCAATTTATTCCAGACATGTTACACAATCCACATCAGGGAATCAGTAGCATGCTTCAGGGGGAGAAAAAAGAATCCCATCACTTTTCACAAGAAAGAGCATCCACCTGAGACACTTAATGTTGGTGTGAAGTCTTCCCTAGCAGCTGAAGAAGTATAGGTAGCATAGTATAAAGAAGAGATTGCTTGCCATACCAGGGTGCCATAACTGCTCGACCCCATCATATTTTCTTTCAAACAATACAATATGTCTCTTTGAATGGAAAACTGTAAAATATGCAAATGGTGTGATTCATAAGGTCACAGCATGTGTTGGTTTGCAGATTGAATCTGTAATGGGATAACAGGGTTTGTTTTTTTCTTTAGAAAATGGAGCAGAACAGAGAATAAACAGTCAGCTTGCTGTTATCAGCAGATCTGTACTTTTGAATAATACAATGCAATACCGTAATGATAGAGATTTTACATGCATAAACATTTTTTTTCATAGGTGCACACTTTAATGCAAAGTAAACAATAAACCATAATGACTTCATGTTGGCAGTGTACTGCTTGCGTGCTCGTTTGACACTTGATGCAACCTACATGGTTTCTTAGATGTTTTTCCCAACAAAATTAACTGTATTTTCTGCCTTCCCTTCAAAGTCAGGAAAATACAAATAACAGAAATTTGGGTATTGTCAAAACTGATGTTAGATCCGTGTTCAAAATCATAAAATCAGAAAGTCTGGGGTGAACGTCTATATTAGCGTGAATAGTCCACATATTCCCTTCTGCAAATTTCATGACCATGATTTCCCACTGAGGATCTGTTACAATGCACATAGTAAAGTATACACTTCTAACTATTCAAAAGAAAAGTTTTAGATGTGTAAAATCATCATCAGTGAACAGTGACCTTGAATATGAGAGAACACACTGGGAGAACTCTGGAATCCACTTAATATGGGAGGCCTTTACATAGTCATGTTATTAGCATACCCCTTTTCACCACCCCATCTAAGTGAATGATAATTCTCTTCACCAAGCGGAGTTTTCTATTGGAGTTCACTCTTACTGCAATATCTATATGTTTTATTAACACTGAGTGATGATTATACTGTAATGACTAAATAATGCAATGCTAAGAAAGCTACATTAGCCATATAAAATTTGCGGATAAATTTGTCAGCTATGTGCATTGATCTGTGATAACTTCAGGAGCAAATAAATGTCAAATCAGAAATCACCAGGTGTAGAAACATGAAATCATCATATGCAGTGATATGCATTGACTCCTGCAGGAATTTATCATGCGCTGCAGACATCAAAATGAGCTGATCCTACATGCTTCTTCAAGCAGCACTGATCAGATAGAGGGCAACAGCTGCAGTCTCAGTAGGTTTTAATGTTATTGTTTTTTATATCCATAAGCAACTGTGCATTATGATATCATATTGCTAAGTCTGTCTATAGTACCAAAACCATCCACCAAAAGTGTAGCGCATATTACTTACTATGATCCACATTTGGCATTGGAAATGAAATTACTTTCTCCTAAAACCAAAGTATAATAATTAAATGCAGATAGATTTATCAGTATATGACAGCTGTTAGGTGAAGTGGTATTGTTGAAACAAAGCTTGCCAGCTGCATGGTATAAAGCATACGCTTATTCATACCAAAATAGCCACCAGCAATCCTTCTGGTTAAACGAGTGGAAATGAGTGCTGAACTCCAAACTTTCTGGAAATGAGTGCTGAACTCCAAACGATCCTCATTGATAGTGCAATAACTGTACCTAGTGAGACACTGATAGGCTACATTAAGCTACGTAAAAGAGCTTAATCCTAACTCTTCTACAAGCAGACTTGCTTGATGAGCATGTTTTTAATCGTTACATTATTATTGTTTGGGCAGCCCCATGTGGATAACCTGATTTAAGTCTATTTTCATGCTGGGGGAAGCAGAGGCACAGTATAAGCTGCAATGAACATTGGTAGCACTTGGAAATTTGATGAGGACACTTGGTTATGCCATCAACCTGTCAATAAAGATACTGTATACTTTGCTTTCATCTTGCTATTCCAAATAACAGAAATTGGTATAGGCAGAATGTTTCAAAATACACCCCCCCCCCAAAAAAAAAAACGTTGTATTGGACATAATCAACATTACTAAGGAACTGCTTTATTGTTTATGATTTACTCACGAAAGAGCCTTAACCAAAGATATTAAGGCAATATGGTCTCTCTGACCCAATGACCTCCCTTTAGGTCAGGGGTGGGCAAACCTTTTGGCTGGGGAGCCACATCAAGATTTTGAAATGTAATAATCATAAATTATTTGCGGGGCAGAAAAGGGGAGTAATTCAAACATTTTACACAGGAGGTTGATTATAATGTCTTTTAAATTACAGATGCAGATGTGTAAGAATGGGCTGGTGAGTTATGATTTACTTCCCCTCAAACTATTTTATTACCTACCAAGGGCCAGATGGAATTGCCCACCCCTGCTTAAGGTACTCGATAATCAGTTTAACAGATGATTTGACAAGGAAAATATGAAAAAAGGTACATTGTAGGACCAATGGAATCTGCTGTCATGCTCATGTGCAATCCATCACATCGGTAATCCCTGTATTGAGCAGTGGTTAGGACGCCTGTCTGCAGAGCTGAAAGTCATCAGGTCAAAACATGGTTAAGATGTTTTGTGCAAATTCCTAATGTATGAAATGTTTTAGTAGCGTTCGTAACATGTCATACATTTTCGTACCGTTCGTAACATACAATACGTTTGTCCAGCGTTCGTAACGTATGAAATGTTTTAATAGCCTTTGTAACGTGACGTTTTAGCCAATTCGTAATATATTATACATTTTCATAGAACATTGTAATGTAACCGAACGTAACATATCATACGAAATCGAGCGCCATGGATTTACATAAAATAGTCTACATATTCCAATGAATCCAAGTAGCAATTACTGCAACATTCTCAGAACAGTATAATATAATAGACAGTTGGTTCCTCAATGAACTTTGTCAACGCAACAAAAGTGCTTGGTAACTAATTAAAATATTGAGAACAGATGCTGAAATAGTTTTCATCCAATATCCAGAGACTACTGTGTTGCATAAGCCATTATGTAATCAAATGGTTTGTTTGTTTATAGTTGTCATTTTGTTTCTAATCTAGTGACTATTGCAAAGAAAGAGAAGTGCTATCTGCATTATTTTGCCCACAATGTTTATGCTGCTACTGTATTAGTTTGTGTAACTACTCAATTAAAACCTCTGAACCCTCTGTCCTCTATGTTATATTTGGATCCCACCCAAACAAACTACTCTCGTTTGGAGATTAGAATAAAATAAAAAGGCAGAACAAGCAAATAGTCTCAGAAAATTGTGAATCTAGAGAAAACACAGCTTTGGCGGGAACTCTGAATTAGATAACTAGGAACAGACATGTCTACAAGAGACGGTCAGAAATCACCACTTATTTATCTTGTGTTCTTTTATCACACTGTGCAAGGTCAGAAAAATTTTGACTGCAGAGTGAGCTTTTGTATTCCAAGCAGGAATCCTTTCAAGTGATGATCAGTCTTCAGCAGGTAGCCAAAGCATTTCCAGGAGAAGCATCTGTAAGAGTGATACATCTCATTGTGACCCTGACCTGTGAACAACAGCCGTGCTACTCCATGATCTACTGCCCCATCTCCATTCCCCTGCACCCTACCACCACTCTCTCGATCCACCAATCCTGTCTTGCTCATCGCCCTCCCCATCACAGTCATGTTGATGGCCAATAGAGACTTTCTGAAGGCCAGTATTGGAGACATCACTCTGGGAGCCGAAGACAAGGGGATTTGGCATTTCAGAACTCTGTTTAAAGTAGTGTATTGAGTGTGTGGTAGATCTACAGTACAGTACCCTGCCAATAATAAGAAGGGTGACCTTGGTGTGGCTATGCTCCTTTAGTGAGTGTCAGGCCACTTGTTTGGATGCTGGGTCTCATTATCAGAGAGAATTGATTGGAGACCCAATAGCAGTGCAAGTCAGGATTGATCCATCTAAGAGCTGGGTGGTGCGTGCGGTTTACATACACTTAAGTCTGCACTGGAGCCCTTTAGCTGAAAAACGTACACTTTAGACATTTTAACAAAGATTTGGAATGTGCTTAAGTTGCACTTTGAATGGACCTTTCAATGATTTTTACGACAACATTTGTCAGAGTTATTTTTAGGCATTCTCCGGCAAAGCGAAAGCTTTTAGACTTTGATGTTGAACCCTGTGTGTTTTCTCAGGCTGAGCTAATTTCCCTCAAGGACCCAACAGGTCCACCAAGATTTTTTTCCATTTTTGTAACTTTGGGAAAACCTTGTAAAAACGTTGGTCCTGTTCCAAATGATACTGAGATTACATAAATATTACATAAATGTGTTACAAAGCATCTATGTATGTTGTGCTTTATTATGGCTTCATAAACATGGCTTAGCTGTGTGACATAAATTCCAATTCCAAAGTCAAATTTCAATACGACATAAACCAGTGCTTTATGGTTAAATTAGCACTGCTTAGTAAAGGCTTTCTGAATAATATTCAATTGAGGCTTCACAGTATTTATCCGATATTTATGCAATGCCAAGTTTTCATTCCCGGGACCACTCATTGTAATTTATGGAACCAGTGGAAGAAATAACATTAGCTATGCTTTATTTTAACAATAAGGCCAGTAAGGATGATATATGACCAACATACCATGACTAATGGCTGTCCTTAGGCATTAGGCATGCACGTGTTGTGCTACAGGATGGCACATGCCCATGATAGGACATTGCTAGCCAATTATAATAGCCCTCAAAATTAGAAAACTGAAGTAAGTTTCTTCTGGAATCAAATATTCACAAACACGTGCACACACACATTTTAACAGTGCATAACATGAGGCGATAGACTCAGTTTCATACACTTTGAAATATTTTCACCAAATCTCCTGCTGAATGTTGTCACCATTGTATCAGGCTTTATTTAATATACAACCTCATATAATGATACAATTATTTAATGTCATTATTTGTGATTGGATAATTCTGCAGTCTGCTATGGCCGCTAAATGCAGACCTATCCCAATTATTCTCTTCTCAGGGTTCGACCTCACCCCAGCTTAAATAAATTATTTAGCTTTATATAGCTAATCGGCTTTATTTTATTTCACGACTTGGTGTCACCTATGGCGGGACGAGCAAACTTGCCAACAGTTATGGATTATTTATTATCATATATTTTTAATACAAGATAGGGCTAAAAACATCTAATTTGACATTTGAGTTCTCAGGATCGTTTCTTAGCTATGAACAATGAGTGAGTGAAGGAACATCTGAAATGATGTGGTTTAACCTGTCATCAGGTAGCGAATTTGGTGATCGAATTTGGTGATCGAATTTGGTCTTTCATTATGCCTCTTGATCCCGTTGTGATTGTTCAAGCCGCACCTTTTTTATTTTACTGTGTTTAGCAGAATCTTGCAAGCCAGGCAATATAAGCGATTACTGAGTCATCAGTGGCGGTTGTCTTGTCACAGAAGCTACAAACTCATATGTAACTTTATTCTTATCTGGAGACTCCCTGAAACACGTGGATGTGTTTAGTTTTGCATTTAGTGAGATGCCTACAAGCCATTCTGTCAACCAAAAACTAAGCTAAAGAGTCAATGGGAAATCACCCTCATCTGGTGCACTTACAGTCCAAATAAATTGCTTAAAAAATAGTAGCTGGAACTAAAAAATGATAGAAATATATTCTATATTGTAGCTACAATACTGTAGCTATCAATCTGTGGACAGCTTTAGACCTGACAGCTGACCTGATACCTTGAGAATGAACAATGTTACTCACTAATGTGGTAGAAATTTTCTTATTCCATAGTACATTTAAATCATATCGCTTATGCTAAGTATAATCCATTAATTTAGTAAGGCCATTGTGTGTTTCGGCTCTGCTCACTTGTACAGGATGTGCCTACAACAGATAGCTATAGTTTTGGCTAAACTTCTCAAAGACTGTAAACATCTTGTTATCTGTCTAAGCCGAAGTTCGCAGAGAAGCTGGTGAGACATGTAGACTAATCATGCAGAAGACGGGGACACAGTGGGCTGTACTGAATGTACAGCTCTGGAAAAAATTGAGACCACTGCACCTTTTTCTTTCCTTTCCAAAAAAGTTTAAAAGGAAAGTTTTGAGTGACGAACAGAAGCGTTCAATTTGCAGTGGTCTCTTAATTTTAACCCTTCTGTTCCTCACTCAAAACCTTCCTTTTTGACTTTTTTGGAAAGGAAAGAAATAGTGGTCTCTTAATTTTTTCCGGAGCTGTCTATAGGCCTGAGCTCAACCTTCAACGGAGAGCTTATGACCTGACTCTGCAGAGAGTGCTTGTTAACTGCTCCAGGTTTGCAAATCTTGAATAAAGCTTTACTTGTGAAGAGAATCTACAGTCTCTGTGCCTTTCTCATTAGTGATTTCCCTGACACTAATCTACCTGATTTTAAATTAAAGTGGTGCATTTTATGATTCACATGAGCTGTTTCAAGCAGTGTAGTCTTGTTTCCAGTGGTTCCCAACCTTTTTCAGTTACTGTACCTGAACCTACAGAATATTACTCTTCTCTGAGTACCCCTGAAGGGCCCCGTGATGTTAATTTTACTTGAAAGCCTGTGATGTCATGAGTGTTTTCAAGTATCCCCGGTGGAGAGGCCAGGTACCCTCAGGGGTCCTAATACCCCTGGTTGGGAACCACTGGCCTAGAGACCTGGGGACATTCTAACTTTGTCCGACATTTTCCAATCGGCCTGTTAAGTGAAAGAAAGCCGTCCTGTGTGAAGAATTATATGAGAAACACTGAAATGCTCTGACTGCTGCTTTTTCCTTAGGAGATAAATGCATATACAGAATATATATTTGTTTCATTAGGCCAACCCAAGCTGTAATTTGTTGGCCTGAATATTTTATTCACACTTTGCATTGGTTCAATCCATTATGATGGAAGCATATCCAGGTCAAATCATCTGAGCTTGCCTTGGCATGCCTCAGTGTCAGTTAAAAGAAAACAGTTAATGTAAGTAGATTCAGCTGCAAAGCTAGTTGATTAATAGTAAAAGTTAAATACTTTTTTAGTGTTGGCCCAATGTATGAACATGCCAAAATGTAAGATTAAAATGGTTAAATGAACACAAGGTCCAGTCAAAATAATACTTCAGATGTCAACCCAATCCGTCATGTACAAATAGCCAAACAATGGATTTTGAGACAGATTAGGGAGTTTTAGCATATGTCAGTGTTTATTATGTAGTCTACATCTCTCAATTTTTGGAACAAACAATGCTTCACATACTGTAGCGTCACATATAGTGCATTCAAGTGCATTTTCTGTGGCTCTGAAAAGTACTCACCCCCATTGGACTTTTCCATGTTATATTGTTACAACATTATATTTTAAATGGATTTAATTAGGAGCCCTCGCCGTTGGATAGTACAATTCCTAACAAAAATAACTGAATTAAGACAAAGGAATATTCAAAGCAAATCTGGAATAAGGTTCTTCAAAAGCATCAGTCAGGGGTAGGATATATAACGACAGTTCCAAGGCACTGAATATCCCTCGGGCCACAGTAAAGTATGTAATTAAGAAATAGAGATATGGTACAACTGTGAATCACTCTAGAACAGGTCGTCCTCAAAAACGGATTATTTGGGCGAGAAGGGAACTAGTCAGGGAGGCCACCAAGAGGCTTAACGCAACTCTCATAAAGGTAAAGTCTTCCACGGCTGAGGGGGAGATACTATGCATACTGCAATGATAGCCTGGGTGCTTTACATAAGTGGCCTTTATAGGAGCCTGGCAAAAAGGAAGCCATTGTTTCATAAACCTCACATCAAATGTTTGCCAGAAGGCATGTGGGAGACTCTGAGACCAAGTGGAAGTAGATTCTATGTTCAGACAAGACCAAAGTACTGCTTTTTGGCCTCAACACTAAGCGATGTTTGGTTCAAGCCTAACACCACACATTCTGAGAACACCATCCCTACCATGAGGCATGGAGGTTTCAGCATCATGCTATTGGGATGCATCTCTTTAAGGTCTTGAAAAGCTTGTGAATATAGAGGGCAAAATGACAAATGTGTCTCTACCAAATATTGGCTAAAAGAGATAAATACTTATTTTCTGTTTTGTATTTATAATTACTTTAAAAAATGTACATTTTATATTTCTCTTTGATAATATGGATTTTTTTGTTTCAATCACTGGCAAAACTCTTAATTCAATCAATTTTGATTTCATGTCAAAACACAAAATGTCCAAGATGGGTAAATAGAGGAGAAAATAAACAACAAAATACATTTACATTAAATACAGCATAACACAGTTTTTGCATTAATCTGAGCAGTGTATTTAATTTGTGTTTGGAGGTGTGAGGTGTGACGTGTCAAACCAAACAATCTTTTGCAATTCAATCAACTCTCTGGGTGACAAACTGAAAGGAATGATGCCCAAAGGAAATGTTGGATTTGGTGTATTGTACACTTGCACCCGAAGTTGTACAGAATTGTTATCATTTTCAAGTTTCTCCAAACCCATAATTTACTCAGTAGCCAAGAAATAACATTGCATGGAATTTTAACTTTTTAGTCCATGGGTCTGTCATAATGTAGTTTTTTGTCCATGGGTCTGCCATGATGTAATTTTTTGTCCATGGGTCTGTCATGATGTAATTTTTTGTCCATGGATCTGTCATGATGTAATTTTTGGTCCATGGATCTGTCATGATGTAATTTTTTGTCCATGGATCTGTCATGATGCGTCATGATGTAAGCCACTGATCCCTCATTACTGCACTACCTAGAGAAGAACACATTTAAAGGTTTGAAGTTTTCAGTAATATGGTCCCTATAGTTATCCTGGTCTTGGGGTAATTAAGAAACTATTCGCACAGTGCACAAATTAAATCTGGACTTTTTTTCCTAATTGCTATGATTCTTTGCCTTGCAGTCTTATCAATCAGAAGGGTTTTAATATGTAGGTAAGGGGTTCACCAAAATGTTGTTAACTTTGATGATTGCACAAGGCAAGCGCTACACAACTACAATTTGCAACTGGTCATGGTTTGCACTTATTGATTTGTCATGGGCCTCCGTATGCCTATGTAGATATTCAATTGAAAATCAGCGTTTCCAGCTACAATAGTCATATACAACATTAACACTATGTCTACACTATTTCTGATCTATTTGATGTAATATTAATGGACAAAAATGTGCTTTTCTTTCAAAAACAAGGACATTTCTAAGTGACCCCAAACCTTAACTGTAGTGTATATTATGTACATAGGTATGCACACAAACATATAGTGTGATGAATAAAGAAGACAATGAAGAAAAAGACGATGAACATAATGAAATATATTAATGAGGAGGAACACTGCCCTTCAGGCCTGTGATGGCCGAGGGAACTAAGGCATAGACTTATTTATGCAGACTTAAGTTCCCGCTTGAGTCTGGCACACCATCACAGCCTAATATATTTGCCCTGGGTTGGAGGGCCTGGTGCCGATTGTGGATCGTGGTGCTGTGGTCGGCGCTATCCATTATAGTTTTTGGTTTGATTGCAGGTGTGTGTCTGTGTGAGGGAGATGTGTGTGTGTGTGTGTGTGGGGGGGGGGGTGTAGGTGTGCATGTATAAAAAAATTAAATACTGCTCATATAGGTGATTTACAGATAATGTCTGCTCGCTTGTTGCTGTTCTACAGTACTCTAAAAAATATGTATGTTAGGGTCAGAACCTAGGAAGAAACCTAGACAGCAGAGGGACTCTGAATGCTGGCCAGTCCTCTTCTGTCAGTGCCGGGTGAAGAGTACATTACCTTTTTGGGGCCACATTATTTTTGCATTGTTCAAGGTGAACAGCGGGTCGAATAAATACAGATGGGGTGCGTCTAGTCTTCAGGAAGAATCCAGATCAGCTGCACAACCAGGTGATGGGCAGTGGGAGGGCCTTCTGGAGATCAAGTAGCCCAGATAAGGATAGTTTTGCGGCTTGCAGATGGAACCTTCACCCTAAAGACAAATCTTGAGTACGACTACCAGGTCTCTAACCAGCTGGGAATTACAGGCGTGAAAACTGCCCAGTTGTACTCCAGATGTGCAAAGCTAGTAGAGCTCTATCCTTGAAGACTCAATGTTGTAATCGCAGCCATAGGCTCATCTACAAAGTGCTGAATAAATGGTCTGAATATTTATATATATGAGATATTTAAGTTTTTCTGAAAATTGTGTTTTTGCTTCCTCATTATAGTGTATCGTGTGTAGGTTGATTACAAAATATTTTATTTGATCTATTATACATTTCTGAGAAAAAGAAATAGTCTAAATAGTTTTCAAAGGCACTATATAATTGCCAGGCGCTCTTACCTCACCACATCTGCTCATTAAAGCCAACATTACCTAACCCTCCCCTGCCCTGTACCTCTTTATCCTCCTCCTTACTCTCTTTCCCCCAGTACCCCTCTTTGATCATTGCCACAGAGGGGTTTTGATTGGGAATACACAGGAGCAGTGGTTAGGGCAATGGACTGTGGGAGTTCAGAGGGTTGTGCAGCGAGCCCCAGAGTGAGGTGCCCTGGCTGCTCTCCCTACTCCCATCAAGCTTCCTCAATGATTTATAGCCCTGGCTCACATTTAATGGCATTATTGGTTTGTGAGTTTTCCATGGACACTGCAGGACATGGATGTGAGGTGAATGCGCAGGGGAAAACATAATTGAGTGAGAATATTTTCTATCAATGCTAAGCCAGAATAGAGGACTTTTTTTACTAGGGGATGAATGCTCTGCTTTGGCATAGAAATATGATTAAAAAAGATGTGGTGTGTGTGTTTGTGTGAATTTCACAGCTCACATGAATAAAGTGCCTGTGCATGCTGTTTGCTGTCACCGTACATTCGTGATTTCTTTCTTTTTATTCCTTTATTTGCTGTAAGTGCGTAAAGACTTCAGAATACAACGCAGTAGTATACTGTATACAAAAAGAAGATCACATATTTTGTTCTTGTCTTAAATTAAAGTATAATCAGCAAACAATGTCTCTGGGTTTTCCCTCCACAGTTTCTGTTCATCACATTGTTTACTGTTCCTTACAACTGGTAGATCAAATGGAATAGATGTTGTAAAAAGATCCTTAGAACGCAATAGAAATCTGAAGGACTCACACACTATGGGGGAGAACACCACGATGCTTGGCACACAGTGAAAACTGTGACCTAACACAGTAAACATTTGTGAAAGCAATTATTTTATCAATTCCCACAATACAGTTTGATGAATCTGATTGCAATATGTTTGGTCACTGCTTAACATCTACAAATGGTCCTTTTTGAATTGAGAAAAGCGGTTGCTAATGGCAACATGCAATTGGAATCAGCTAGTAGTATAGCTAGTATGAAGTAATGAAGTAAAAGTCATTTGTGTAGTAAAACCAGCCATCCATACAGGAATCACAGTTAGATTTACCTCAAATGTAAAGTTGCAACCATACCCTTTAGAACTCTTAGTGGCCATCGACTGCCTTCCTTTAAATTATTGTAATGGCCATGGGATGTTGTTATTTCAACAATAATATTTGTGTAAATATTAAAACTACTTGCTAAAAAAACTGTTGCTGTATATTAAAAGTTGGAAAAGTTCTTGCTCTTTGAAATCCTTAATGATGTTGAGGTAAGTAACATAAATAAACACAACAAAGAATTGGAAACGTAGGTCCGCCTCTCTGGGGTGCTGTCTGTGTTCCTACACCTGTCCCTCATCTACATTTTCCACCACACAACATTTACAGTGGATATAAAAAGTATACACACCCCTGTTAAAATGCCAGGTTCTTGTGATGTAAAAGAATGAGACAAAGATAAATCATGTCAGAACTTTTTCCACCTTTAATGTGACCTATAACGTGAACAATTCAATTGAAAAAACAAACTGAAATCTTTGAGTGGGAAAAATAAAAAACTCACAATAACGTGGTTGCATAAGTGTGCACACCCTTAAACTAAAACTTTGTTGAAGCACCTTTTGATTTTATTACAGCACTCCGCCTTTTTGGGTAGGAGCATGGCACATCTTGACGTGGTATTAGCATGGCACATCTTGACGTGGCAATATTTGCCCACTCTTTCTTTCCAAAAGCGCTCCAAATCTGTCAGATTGTGAGAACATCTCCTGTGCATAGTCCTCTTCAGATCACCCCACAGATGTTCAATTGGATCCAGGTCTGGGCTCTGGCTGGGCCATTCCAAAACGTTAATCTTCTTCTGGTGAAGCCATGCTTTTGTGGATTTGGATGTGTGCTTTGGGTCGTTGTCGTGCTGAAAGGTGAATTTCCTCTTCATCTTCAACTTTCTAACGGATGCCTGAAGGTTTTGTGCCAAAATTGCCTGGTATTTGGAATTGTTCATAATTCCCTCCACCCTGACTAAGGCCCCGGTTCCAGCTGAAGAAAAACTGCCCCAAAGCATGATGCTGCCACCACCATGCTTCACTGTGGGTATGGTGTTCTTTGGGTGATGTGCAGTGTTGTTTTTGCACCAATCATACCTTTTGGAATTATGTTTGGTGCAAAAAGTTCAACCTTGGTTTCATCAGACCATAACACATTTTCCCACGTGCTTTTGGGAGACTTGATGTTTGTTTTTGCAAACTTCAGCTGGGCTTGGATGTATACGGGAGATTGTTGTCACATGTAGCACACAGTGCCATATCTTCTCCACTTGATGATGACTGTCTTCACTGTGTTCCATGGTATATCTAATGCTTTGGAAATTCTTTTGTACCCTTCTCCTGACTGATATCTTTCAACAATGAGATCCCTCTGATGCTTTGGAAGCTCTCTGCGGACCATGGCTTTTGCTCTGAGATGCAAATAAGAAAATGTCAGGAAAATCCTACTAGAACAGCTAAACTTTATTTGTGATTAGTCAGAGTCACTTTAAATGATGGCAGGTGTGTAATGACTTCTATTTAACATGAGTTTGAATGTGATTGGTTAATTCTGAACACAGCCACATCCCCAGTTATAAGAGGGTATGCATACTTATGCAACCAGGTTATTGTAAGGTTTTTATTTTTCATTTTTCCCCCCTCGAAGATTTCAGTTTGTTTTTCAATTGAATTGTTCACATTATAGGTCACATTAAAAGTGAAAAAAAGTTCTGACATGATTTATCTTTGTCTCATTCTTTTACATCACAAAAACCTGGCATTTTAACAGGGGTGTGTAGACTTTTTTATCCACTGTATATACACACACAAGCATACGCATTTCAAAAAACAAACAAGCATGCCCACAAATAACACCTGTGGAAACTATTGGGTGTTCTGCTATTTTGTTGTTACAACAAGAAGTGGACAATTATTAGCATACATTAATTGATTTTTAAGGAGTTGAACTGAGATACATTGAAGGATACATTGATTAGAAGAGGTTATAGTAGCCGGCTGCTAAGAAGACGCCTATAGGCATACAATTTTAAACCGCTTTTTTAGATTTAATTTGTCATTGGATGGCAGGTCTTAAAAACAACATTAATAAAGGTCACAAAAATGTATCTCCAGTTCAATCTTGATGGTTCTCAGTGAATGTAAAGTAATCTCAAACCAAGCTGTGATAGGCCTATCTTTTGATATACAGCTTTTTTTCCCCATTTATGTAATGTAATAGGCTGGTAGTTTAGAGCTTAGCCCTGCTCCTGGGGGTTAGGCTACAGACTTAATTGGATAGGATTTATTTGGTTGTGATGGTGATTTTAAACAAATTGAATGTATGTTCATTTAAACCACACATTGTTTCCAGGTTTGATTTCTTATTGTGTTTTGTTTGTTTCTTTCAGGTGTTTGTCTATCTCACTGTTTCATGTACATTTACAAATAGATACACTTTGAGTTATAAAATAATAGACCTGATCTATGACTATCTAGACCTTTTGCAGCAGTTGCACTTTATCTTGTAGTCTTTAATAATAATATTTTTTTGTATACAAGTAATATTGTTCTGTGCATCTATAAATAAGGAAGAACCTGTGTACATTTTTTACATGTTACAGTGACCTGCACGCTGTTGTTACTTAAAAATGATGTACATAGCTCCTCTCTCCGACTATCTAGTGAAAGAGATATTTCAGTTTTATCATGTTTGACCTAATTTTCCAATTACATTTGTGTCCGGTTTCACAGATGCATATTAAGCCTAGTTTAGGAAAAAAAATTTAATCGAGCTTGATATTTTAGTCTTACACTAAGCTTAATCTAACCAGCCCTAAGTGTTGAAGCATCATCAGTTGTTTTGGTCAAAGTTCCATTTCTGGGATTTATTTGGAGATCTTTTTGGTTGCACAAGTCATATACACTTTAATGTTCGGACTCACCACAAAATATGTTCTGAACTATCTCCACATAAAATTCTAAAGATTAAAATGTTTTTGGTGGGCCTTTCAAAGATTCAAATTTTCTGCGAACATCACTTTTTGTGCATTTGAAGAAGACAGATTAGCTACTTGTGGTATGTAGCCAATATTGTTCAGGTCAATGACGAAATGGAGTAGGCATGTCATTTCTTGGTTATCTACACACAGGCAACTCAAATATGGATTTTACGGAAAGTTTAATCAACACTGTACCAGCCCTGAGAACCAGACTCCGTGGAATTTTGGAGGTACGCCTATGCATCATCACTTGGAGTGTAAAGACTTAGAAATGAGCTCTGAGTAAAGGGCAAAGCAGGATATAAACACAGTTCAAGTGATACACATTTATGATGCTACTAATGGAAATGTACAGGTTTTTTTTCATTGACATGACTTTGTAGAACTCAAAGACATGAGATGGTCATGTCGTTTATAGTGAGGATGTTTTAAAAAATGTATTTTGGTGTGTTCAGCCACTAAAGTATATGACTTGTGCATGCCATTAGATAGCCACTTAATATGTGGCTATCTAATGGCATGCACAAACACGGTGGAGGCAGTGTGATGGGATGGGCATGCATGGCTTCCAATGGCACTGGGTCACTAGCGTTTATTGATGATGTGACAGAAGACAGAAGCAGCCGGATGAATTCTGAAGTGTATAGGGATATATTGTCAGCTCAGATTCAGCCAAATTCAGCAAAGTTCATTGGACGGCACTTCACTGTACAGATGGTCAATGACCGAAAACATAGTGTGTAAAGGCCTGGCAAAGCATCACAAAGGAGGAAACGCAGTGTTTGGTAATGGCCATGCGTTCCAGACTTCAAGCAGTCATTGCCTGCAAAGGATTCTAGAAAGTCTGCACTTCAGTCTGCATCTCAGTTGTTTCATTTCAAATCCATTGTGGTGGTGTACAGAGCCAAAATCATGAACATTGTGTTAGTGTCCAAATATTTCCGGACCCAACTTTAGATGTTCCATTGAAACCTTTCCAGCTACAATAGTCATTTACAACATTAACAATATCTACACTCTATTTCTGATCAATTTGATGTTTTTTATTGGACACAAATTGTGCTTTTCTTTGAAAAACTAGGACATTTCTAAGTGATCCCAAACTTTTGAACAGTGTATGTACAGTGTAATGCAAGACTTCTAAAAAAGATTGGTTAGATAAACATTGCCGTTAGATGACGCTGTATTCAGACCACTTCCACCAGATTTTGTTGTGTTAATGACTTAATTTATAATTGATCAAATTTATTTGTTTGCCATTAATCTACATGTAATACCCCATAATGACAAAGGAAAATGTATGCCACCTTATTGAAAATGAAAAACTGAAATATCTCAGGTACTTAAGTATTCAGACCCTTTGCCATGTCAATACAAATTGAGCTCAGATGCATCCTCTGTCCTTCAATCATCCTTGAGAGCACAATCAATTGAATTTATCACAGGTGGACTCCAATGAAGTTCTAGAGACATAATTATTTAGAAAAGCACACACCTGTTTTTGTATGGTCCCACACAAGTCTGAATACCAAAAAATGTATTCATTTATGTGTAGATGAACAAACAGTCTAGCACAGTCAAATGCTACAGGTTACTTGCTGACCAGAGGTCATGTCCATGTTTAAATAACACAATACTACAAAATGTGGAGAAAGTGAAGGGGTTTGAATACACTCCTATGGCACAGTAATAGTGATTCAGACTTAAAACGTTTCCACACCCTAACTATATAAACACCCATATGGTTTCAACAGCTTGCATACAGTGCAAC